>JARPMJ010007761.1:0-40279 GCA_033366665.1 Phoxinus dragarum | reverse complement strand
AATTTAAAATAGCTTCAACCTCACAAACATACAATTTTTTATAAAACAGAGAACAGTAAAACATCACAAAACCTTACGAAAAAAACATAACATACCCGGGGCATTTATAATAACTCTTCATATATAAAAAAAAATTTTTACGGTACCTTTATCTTTATTTTAAATAAGTATTTACACTCATAACTGCATTTGAAACAAAAGACCTAGAAGCTTTAAAGGAGAACTCCGGTCAATTTTAACATTGAGCTCAATTTTTAGTAAATTTGGAGTGCTGTCAATACAGAACAACGACAAAAATCGGTGTTGCCTACACCGTGTTATCCTTTTTTTTCAAAATTTGCACCATATTGACTTGTGATCATAGGTAACTAAATCTATGCGCGTGAACTCGACAATCGACTATTTTGGACTTCGACCGAAAACAGGAAGTAAATACAGGTATGTGCGCTGGCTGATATAACATCATTTTTATTAATATCTTTCACATCTACTGCAGTCAGATTCACTCGTGTTCACTCTGAAGGAATCACTCAACATGGCTGGGCACTTGTAATGACACATCAAGGATGATAAGAGAAATAAAAGCAGGTTTAAAATTAGACCACATTGAAGTCAATAGGGTGCAAATTTTAAAAAGAGGATAACACGGTGTAGGCAACACCGATTTTTGTCGTTGTTCTCTGTATTGACAGCACTCCAAATTTACTAAAAATTGAGCTCAATGTTAAAAGTTCTCCTTTAACGGTCCTCCACTTGGGCACTCTATATCGCTTTCCTGAGGGAAGCAATTCAAATTCTAAAAACTAAAATTTGCTAGCCGCTAGCCGTCTCTAAAACACTATTTAGGTGAATTTAAACAATGGCTAAGTTGCTAAACGCATCTTGTTGTCATGTAAGGAGCCTGTTCATGTTGGACAGACATTTTAATTGCATTTTGTGTCTGTTAAGAGGCACAAAAATACTCTTTATGAATATGCCCCATAACTGCCGCTTTAGCTGAGTGGAGCTCTGGGTATTAGCGGTAGCAGCTCCGTGTTGCAAGCACCAATCCGGTTCGTTTTTTTTCCATAGACAGAACTCACAAAGGTATAACGATCAAGATTAACTTAAAAATTGCCCGGAGTTCTCCTTTAAATTAAAACTTTTATTTGAGACTTTTTGACCAGTAAGTAACCACCTAGTACACACTCAGAAGACACTATAGCAACACACATGAATTTTTCATGGGCCACCAGCATCATTCACATTTTCTTCATGATATGTAAAATCGAGTTCATAAGATATTGCGTTTTAAGCAGAGGAAGCCCGACAATTGCCGCTATAAATGTGTCTGTTTTGGTAAAACAAAAACACAAGTGGTTATGTCTCATTGTGCTCTTATTCCCAATACCATCATCAAGTGCTGAGCTCTATATTTAATTATGTCAAGGTAAAAAACAAACTAGCAAAGTTGCCATTAAAGTATGTTATTAGTATGAGAGGTTAATGGCTCGAGCTGGCAGTTTACACACACACACACACACACACACACACACACACACACACACACACACACACACACACACACACACACACACACACACACACTCGCAGCACTCATCTAGTCCATTATCATCCTCTACCTCTCTAACAGTGTATCACCTCTCATTTCCCCTGCCGGTGTAATTGCATCTACTCTCTGAGTGAGTGTGTGTGTGTGTCTACCTCAGTCTAATTGTAGTGCTTGTCTCTGCATGTGTGTGTGTTCTGTGGTTGTTTGTTATGAAGCGCGGTCTAACTCTCTGATTGAGATGACAGTGGACGGGAGAGAGATTTTAATGTGTCTCCTGGACACTGACTCGCTGTTCAAATTGGCCCATCTTTACCTCTGATCGAGGAACGGTTGTACGTGAGAAATGTACCAATCCGCTTTATTTGGAGCCTATATATAATGCATTTTTAAGATATTATGATTTATTTTTTTCACGAACTGAGTGCAGTTTATTCTTGGATTTCTTCTCAGCAAAGGTTGTGTGTGGCGAAGTCTCTTGGAGGACTGCATAATTAAGCTGCCTACATTTTCTATCAGTCTTCACATTGGGAGCGTTTTGGGCATTGATTTGATGGCCTGTGAAGAAGTGCCTCCTCCATAGACGGCACAACAGGTTATGGAATAAAGCAAGGGCTGTAAACGATTAATCGTGATTAATCGAATCCAAAATAAAAGTTTGTGTTTTTTTTATATATTTTGTATATATAAATACACACACATGCATGTATATATTTAAGATTTTTTATTTATTTAGGCTATATATAATATAGTTCTATTTATATATAATATAAATCATATAAAAATATATATGCAGTATATTAATGCAAATATTTCTCAAATATATACATGCATGTGTGTGTATTTATATATGCAAAATAATAATACACAATACACACACATATATTATGTGTAAACAAACTTTTATTTTGGATTCGATTATTCGCGATCAATCAGTTGTTCTCGTCAATAATGGTATCCACGGTTATTAACGCAACAAAACTGCAAACTGTGAACTCAGTCCAAATCGGCAGTTATTCAAATAAAAATAACTTTCTCACACTTTATTCAATCAATCATGTGGACAGATGTTTTTGGTGATATTTTAGTTATTGAGCTTTAGCGATTATTCAATTCTACCTCTAAAAAAAACGTGAAATGACTTTACTTTCGGTGAACATTGTATCTTGATTTTATTTATGTATAAATATGGTGAAAATTTAATATAAAAATGCAAATAAAATAATTTGTTTTAAAATACATTAAAAATGCAATTCATATGATTTGAGTACACCTATTCTATGATGGACATTTTTTATTTATTTATGAATTAAATGTCATTTTGATATTTTTAGTAAAACAATTTTAATGTCCTGCTATCACAGAGAAGAAAAAAAGCCTAATTTAAAATAATGAAATTCTTGAAAATAACTTTTCAGTGATCAGTTCTTAACATTTGAATATTCTAAAGAATCTATTTCCACTATAAATAGAACATTTTGAGTGATTGACAAGTTCCATGGATGTTAAGGGTTCTCCATGGAGCCACTGATGCCAATACAAACCTTTATTTTAAAAGGTGTTGAGGAAAAACCCTACAGTAGGAATGCCGAATGCTGGCGATTAAACGCTGTGAATGACCCTTTATGACATTATGGTGTGTTAATACATTACTCTCTTAAAAGTTAAGTGTGTCCAAAAACCTCATTTGACATCTAACCCACCAGAATGTCCTGCATGCAGAAAACCATCAGAAACATTTCCACATTTCTGGTTCATTTGTCTTGAAACTCTGGATGTCAATTCACATCATGTTTCATAAAGGTTTTCCCATATACTAAATCCACATCATAAACATCCAGTTAAGCTCCAGGAAGTCCTGGATTAAGGCTTTTGCTGCGGCTAAAAACCCTGAGATTGACCATGAACCTCCAGTTCTACCACAGCTTTCTCTAGTAATCTTGAGGCATGTATTCAGATTCAATCATCCTTTTGCATTCTATGCAATTGCTAAAGAAAGAATAAGGATGCATTCTGATTTGAATGCTTTCCGTACTGTGAGGTATTCATGCTAGATTTGGATTAGCGTGTCGCAAATATCATAGGAAGTCAGGACCTGAAACTGCAGCCTGACCAACATGTTTCAAAATTATTGATTTGATCTGTTCATCTGTGTAGATTAATTTACTCATTCAACCAACATTACTGAAATTCAGGCCCTGAAAACTATTATTACAAATGATGCACGGGTGGAATTTTCCAAAATATGCATCATTTGTTCTTTTGGACTAATATTATCCACAACCTTTTGCACTGAAGAAGAAGAAGAAGAGGAGGAGTTTGTGACTGTTCTCTTTTGACCTTTTCAGTTGTAGAAAACTTTTAAAGTGACGAATTAGCTAAAAGCTAACACTTGCAAGCAAGGTGCGGTCATATTAGCAAAATTTTGTTAGAATTTTGTCGGCTAAAAAGGTCCGTTCTTTTTGCCAATAGTGAAGTGATGTATGAAGCTCAGCTCACAGAAATCACACAGACTCAAGCAGCTTTCTGTTGGTCATTGAGGAAAATTTGCATAAAAATGTTGCAAATTCTGCGTGTGGAAATGTATTATATCCTATTGAAATGCTGGATTTCTCTTATGTGAACAGACCTTAAGGAGTCTGTGCTGATGGGCCGATAGAAGCTTGTTTCGCCACCGAATAAAAAATGAAAAAGGTAAATACAACTTTGTTTCTCGCATTTCTAACCTTTTTCTCTCACAATTGCGAGTTTATATCTCCCGATTGACCCTTCGCAGGGAGCTTGATTGACAGCTGATCTGACCAATCATACTTCGCCATCCGCCATTTTGTCCGGCAAAGCGGTCAGGAGAGTTAGTAGATTAATGGGAGGATTTGAGCTTGAGAAGCGGAGTGTACTGACGTCTTTCCGCGGTTAAAACAACATTCCTTCTGATGTTCATTCATGTTTATCTGATGTTATAAATTAACTAGAAGTAAGAGATGATCGGTTCACGAGCAGCTTTAACTGATGCGACACAGCGATCTGTCAGAAACATTAAAGATCCACAAAACGCTATTTATTGTTTAAATTTCTTTAAAAAAATTACCAAATTTGAAAGGTGAGACTGTTTAATATCAAAAGTAACTGAAAAGTAAGCTGGTCTGTGTCTGTCAGTGTGTTGTCAGTGTCCTCTCTGCTCCACGATGTGTTTTTCACTGCGTGAGAACATGGTGTGTGTGAGAGAGAGTGGCGTAGCTTGTCGGACATAGCGACAGTAACTAAGTGGGGGCCTGGTCTTTGCGAACGGTCAATTCTGGCTTTTTTTCCTCATAATTGCGTGTTTATATTTCGCAATTCTGACTATAACACGCATTTTATCTTTATTATTAGATAAAATGTCGTAATTATTGTTCAAATTGTTTTATTCCGTGATGGAAACAAGCTTCCATAGATTCCAATACCAGTTACACACAGAAAAAAAAACCTTTAAGTACATTTTTATTGCAGGCCAAACTGGCCTTAAACAAACAAAACAATCTTTAGCCATTTTAAGTTAGAGGAAACCACTGCATTTACATCCCAATCCAAACAAAGATGTTACACACATGTTGCATGAGCAGTTTTTTTTATTTTAAATGTATTTGTATTGTACAATTTCAAGATTTAAAGCAAAAAAAAAAAAAAAAAAAGTTTGATTTTAGCTTTGTAAAATAATGCTACATAAAAAATATCTGTGTAAACGACAACGTCTAGATAAATATTTCCACACACAAAAAAAATTCTGGGGGAAATGATTTCAATGCAGTTTGTGTGCAACTCCGGCAGCAGAGATCGGCCAGAGTAAAACAAAAATGCTTCAGATTGATGACCGGTCAACCGGTAGTATGTAGTGATGCACTGACACTTCAGCAACCAAAAATATTCAGAAATTTCAGAAATCATTGACCGTTTAATTAGTACTTCTCCAATGATGCATTTTCCCCTGTGTCAGTGTGTATTTCATGCACAGAACGTGGACGAGCATCAGGTAAACATGGTAAGTCTGGGTTGATATTATCAGTTTCCCGTTTTAAATCCATCCTCAATTGGATGAAGCAAGATCTAATCTGTGCTGTTTTCAGTTGATACGTGAACAAAACCACTAAATTATGTCAGTTTTATAACGAAATTCAAAAAAATAAATGTCCATCTTTAACCTGTGGTGACCTGTAGTCGGCATGTTAACAAAGCATTTCATTAATCGATTGTTAAATAAACGTTAGTTTTGGTGTTTTGGTAAAAAAATTATATTGTCTTGCTATAAAAGTGTGAACACACTTTACTAACTAATGAACCTTTTCTAAAAAATTGCCTACATATAGACCTTACCTACATAGTGCTTATGATGATGATGATTATAATTAATCATTGTAAAATGTGGGGGAAATAAAGAATGAGTAACACTGGACACGTCAGGCTTCATCATCAGATGTTGTTTTTAACTGCTCAAACTCTGTAGGTCGTGTGTGCTGCTGCTGAGAATGTCGTCTTGTGCGTCTGAGTGGTTGTTGTGCAGTGTTTTTGAGTCACACTCCTGAAATCTCACACCACACCAACCGGAGAAACAAGTCCTAATAATCAACTCCCGTACACACACATGAATACCAGCCCTAAACCTGCACCAAAAACAACACGTATGACTCTACACACTGCTGGATTGAGTGTAGCACAACTTGAAGTGAGTTTTAGAAATGGCTAAAGGAGTAGATTAACGTTAGCATTAGCGAGCATGCTTACTGGGCATTTGCTGTCCAGGGTTCGAGTCACCTAAAAGTAATGCATTACAATTTTGCGTTACTCCCCCAAAAAAGTAACTAATAACGTTACTTTTTATAAAAAGTAATGCGTTAGATTACTTTTGCGTAACTTTTTCTCACCTGGGCTGGGCTTGCTTTTTTGTTTTTTTAATATCAAAAAAAGTTATTTTTTGGGCAAATGTTAAGGCCCTTTCACACCAAAAGTGAAATGAATAAGCCTCAGGCTGAGGGAAATGCATATTTACTCCTGTACAGTAGAGGGCGCCGTTCAAACTAACCGTTCAGCTCTGCTGCTCTTCTGGATTAAAGAACAATAGGATACAAGAGAAGGAAGTTCAACTCTCTTATTTCTAAATCTAATCTAAAGTAATGGCTTATTAAAGTAAATAAATGTAGCCAAAAAAGTAAATTATTATTATGGTTGAATTAGATAATTGAAGTTCAGCAGCAAAGACATTGATTAATAATGTGAGATTAAATACATAAAGTATGTTCGTGTCATTTAATATAGTTTCTGATAAAATTCTGATATTGCATTTTATAGTTTTTATTCATTTTAAGGAATACTGAATGTTTTCGTGCAAGTGAGATGAGTAAATGCATGTTTACATTTAGTCTAGAACTACAATAACCATCATGTTTACACAGCGCACACACACACAACATCACTTTATTTCTCTCAACATGTGGGACAGGAGAGCTGTCAGTCAATAATTGTAAAACTTTTTTGTGAAAAAGATATTTTGTTGTAAATTGAAAACATAATGCGTTACTAGTTGAAAAAGTAATCTGATTACTTTACTCAAGTTATTTGTAATGAGTTACCCCAACACTGCCTACAACCACCCTGAGTTCTCTTCCTGAGCGTTCAGTCACAGGAATGCGATTATGTCTTATATCTTAGAGGTAGATGATGTAGTAAGGGTTAGGATTAGTGAAGGTGTCGTTGTCTCTGTCTCTGTCTCTCTCCCACACACTGTTTAAAGAGAGCACCGTGCTCCAGCTATATGATATAAAACAGACACCAGGGATGCCCGATCTCAGCCGGCTCCTCCGGTTGCCATGACCACAAGCACTCCAGTGAGAGGTCTTTTTAGGTCATTTTGTTCTATAACCCATCAGCCTCTGTGTGTCAAGTTTTGGAGGATCCAAAAAAATCAATGAGAGCTTCAGAACTTGCCTAATCAGCCTGTTTGCCATGGTTAAAAGGGATAGCTAATATAATTTACTCACCGTCATGTTTTTCCAAAACTCTTTGACTCGGTGGAACACACAATGCTACTTTTTATAGTATTTAGGGGGAAAAAGTCCCCCTGTAGTCAATCATTGTATACCTTAAAACTCATCTTTGATCACCAAAATTACATATTTTATTTTTTTTCCTGGAAAAAAAAAATCTTCATGCCTTAAAATAGCTTGAATGCATCTCAACACACTTGCCTCGTTTAGTATATGATTTTCTATGAATATGCAAATGACCCCCCGCCTCCACTCACTCACTCAGCTCAGAGATCCACTGGTTGACGATCACACGTTGATCTGATTGGTTACAAGGTAGTTTGTGACGTCAGAAACACCAGCGATTTCAAACCGTGTTTTTGAGACTGTCTTTGGTTCACTGCAGTTTTAAGCAGAAAATACTCAGCAATGCTGTCGACTTATGAACTTACACATGGTTTGTCTTAAAGCATATTAAAAACAACACATAGACATATAGACCGTCTCGTCTTGTTTACAGTGCAAGAGTAAATAAAAGAACTGGTTCTTTGAATAAGTACAGCGGTTTAATTTTTTTGTAAAGACTAATGCTTTATGTATTTGAGGAGAGGGGAAGAGTGTCTTAGTCTGGTATTTGCCATCTGGTCATGTTTCATCTTTGATAACTCAAGATTTGAGCCAAATGTACGGTGGCCCAGTAGTGCACGACACAATAAAATTTAAAAAGCAAACATAAGTTCACATCAAAACGAAATGAAGCCGCAACACAACGGAAAATGTAGCCTGGCTCCGCCCTCCTACGTACTTCCGCTCAATTTTCATTTTCCTTCAGAAGTAGGTCTGGGATTGTGGTGTATTCTTGGGTTTTCTCCGGGCAATTTTTTACCGGTCCAATCAGCGAACAGAGGGAGTGTCTGAGAACGATGACGTTGAGGTCATGCGCTAGTTTGAGTCGTCATACGTCACGACCAAACGTTAGCGATTGGTTATGACAGATCCAGAGTATCTCTGGGCAGATCCAATAGTTTTAAACTTCAACAGAGGACCCGCCTTCAAGGAAGTTAACGCTTGTCAATGGAGAGAGGCCAGACTCTCTGTACAAATGAAATGTAGGAGAGTCTGGTAGAACCAGGCTACGCAAAATGTACAACACAACGAAATAAAGCCGCAACACAACGGAAATGCTCCCGACCACTAGAGGGCTCTCGGAGCGCGGTAAAGTTAGTTTTCCTTGCCACTGTTCGGCAGTCAAAAAAATGTATCAATACCACGATTAGTTTTAACAGTATCTATGTAGCTAACCATTGTATATCAACATTTATTAATTCAAAATCACCTACGTTCATTATAGCTGCGTATTTAAATTCTAGAATGCTACCACATGATCCCTAAGGGAACGTCCGCCAATTGCTTCAAGTTGTTAAAACGTATAATTTGTATTCATTAAAATTGATCAAATCAATCAAAAACAGACATGCGCTCCGAGAGCCCTCTAGTGGTCGGGAGCATTTCCGTTGTGTTGCGGCTTTATTTTTGCACTACTGGGCCACCGTACAAATGCATTAAACGACAGGAAAAACTGAGCATCCACATAGCTACAATAAACTTTGTAACCTGTATTATTGCTGAACTGAACTTAGGTCACTTTGGGAAAATGGCAATAATATAATGACACACACAAGTGTCTGAGCAAACATAAGGCCACAATACTAACAGTGCCGTTTAGCGGTTCTTCACGAACACTACAATTTTCGCTGGTTTCAAAACACACCACGCTGGATATTACCTTCCATTCATCAGAGATCTGAAGCGGCTGCTGACATATCCTCGGGACAAACTCCTGACATCCAAAAGCGAATGCCAGTGACTTGCCTATGATGACGGAGCGTGGGCATTAGCATTAGCACATTAGCATAGGCCAGACCTTTTAATTCATTCATTTGAGTGGTTGACTCACAAAATTAAAATATTAAACGGAACGATAAAATAACTTTATTAACCGGTTAGTAGTCATTTCAAATAAGCGTTTCTGTTCAGTACGATTAAACTTGATTTACTTTTTGTTTGTTTTGTTCCTTGAACTGGTTCAGAGCCCTGATCTTGACTGCACTTTTTCATGAAAGTGACTCGAAAATGAGACAAAAGTACTCGCATTACAAGTATTCTGAAGCATTCTGCTGGTTGGTTTTGTTTATACTACTCTGAACTAGAATATTTACTTTATTTGGTGCTTTATACAGACAGAACTTTGTTTTGACTTGTTCATTTTCAGGACACCATAACGCCATCTGCACATTTTGGCATATCATAGCTGTGGTACAGATTATTTGTTCCTACTGCATCCTCTCGGGACCTCGGCCCATGTTTGTGTGTGCGTGTGTGTGCGTGTGTGTGTGTGTGTGTGTGTGTGTGTGTGTGTGTGTGTGTGTGTGTGTGTGTTTGTTTGTGTACACTGACTTTTATTCCATATTTGTAGATGGTCTGATTATGGTCCTTCATTAGCGTGGGTCTCTTCTGCCAGAAATCATAAACTGATTTCTGAGAGCTTTTCTGGCAGCTTACACACACACACACACACACACACACACACACACACACACACGTTTGTTTTGCTATATTTGTGAGGACATTCCATAGGCGTAATGGTTTTTATACTGTACAAACTGTACGTTTTGTCCCCTTACACTGCCCCTATCCTTAAACCTGCCCATCACACACACACACACACACACACACACACACACACACACACACACACACACACACACACACACACACTCACTGGCTAGTGAGCATTTGTTTTCTGGAGGATGGTCTGGGTCTGGTTTGCTTCGTGTTTGCTCTCAAAATTCAATGAAATGTTCCTTTACACTTTTTAGAGCGAGTCGGGCTCTTTTTTTTAGTGCTTAAGGCACCAAGTGTTAGTATTTGCTGACAGTAGTGGTGTAACGCTACACTCTTGTCACGGTTTGATAAAGTTTGATACAGGATGTAGGCTACTGAACTCACGATATGATACTATCACAATATTTTAAGCCAAAATAAAAAAGAGTTTATTTTATTTATTATTACTTTATGAGCTTGAAGTGTCAACATTTTGGTGGAATAGACTTTCAATGAAGGGACAGAAATATCTTGTTTCATTAAAAATATCAGTAACACTTTACAATATGGTCTCATTTATTAACATTTAAAAAGCATATACTTGTATGAACATATAAGGAGGAGTGGCTTTAAAGCTAACTTAAAGTAAATTATATAAAGAAAACTTAGAGTAAAACATACAACTTAGAGTAAATGCAGTACAGGAAACTTCAATTAATTCCTATATGAGGGAAAACTTTAAGTAAACTCTGTACAGGATAACTTCAAGTAAATTCTTAAATAATACGGCACTGTACATAAAACAGAAATAAGATGAGATTGATAATAATACAAATTGAAAGCATATTAAATTGGTTCTTAAAATTAGTAAGTGCATTAGTAAACATTAACTAATAATGAGCAATATATATTTTTACAGCATTTATTACATTTGTAAAATGGCAGTTAATAAAAATGGTCATGTTAGTTCACAGTGCATTAACTAATGTTAACACAACTTTTGATTGTAAACGTTGTATTAGTAATGTTAAGATTACTAAATGCTCTTAGTGTTGTTCATGTCAACTACTGTAGTTAACTAATGAAACCTTATTGTAAAGTGTTACCTAAATATCTTCATTTGTGATTGGGAACATGGGAGGATTACCCCCTGGCCTGTAATGGAGAGTCACATGCATCAAAACAGTCGTAAGTCAGTTGTAATGGATTGTAATAGTTGTAATTCGGTCCTGAACTGTATATTTTAAGACACTTTCACCGTGAATGACCTCGCTGAATGATTCACTACACTCAGCTCATGAAATGAGTAACAACACCTCTGTCAAGGTACGCTTATTTGTGAACGTGGGCAGTCATATGTTAAAGTGCTGAAGTGGGAGTTTTGTGTCGTGAATGTGTTCGTCTTTTTTCCAAAAGAGCAACAAAGTTCCTGTTTTTATTGCATTTCCACTCTAAAACTCTTCTATTCACAGTGCGACTGAATTACCATAATTACAAGATGACACGATAATGCTTCTCTGAACTATATCATCAGACTCAGAAATGACTCATTTCTATGCCGGTGCTTATAATGCCATAAAATGGATCTGTGTGTGTGCACCTTTGGTATTTATATGATAGTATAAACTACATTAAATTCTTTCGTTTGCACATTCTAAGAAAGTACAAAGCTAACACTGACTTTAATCAAATGACAGGAATTGATGAAATGTTTTCTACATCACAACTTTATGTAAAATTCAGAGTTCGCAAATTATTTTTCCGAGATCAACAAAAGTGTCAATGGTTTGTAAAACTGGAATGACGGTGAACATGATGCATCATTATAAACTCTCGTGGCTGATCTCATATGGTTGTGATGAATGATAATGCTCATGTTATGTCTCATATTTGTGTCTCTGAAGGTGGATGAGGATGTAGCACTGGATCAAGCTGTGAAGTTCTGCCAGATTCAAATGGCAACGTCGGCACAAAGACAGGTAGGACACACACTCTCTCTGTCTCACTCCAGGAAATAACACACACCTCCTGCTTTTCCCTCTGGAATGCAAATCCAGTTTTCTCTCCATTGCAAACACAGCAGACTCGCTGGATGTTTTCACATTTGGATATAGTGTTACCAATTGCTGCTTCCCTCTCTCTCCTCTCCCACACACACACACACACACACACGACACACACACACACACACACACACACACACACACACACACACACACACACACTCACACATCTCTGTCTTTCTGAGCCATGTATTAGATGCATTAATTATGCAGCGTTTGCTAGTATCCCTCCATTCCTCTCGCCGTTCAAATAATGAAAACTTTTGTTGAGAGACAGAGGCTGTGTTTGGGAAAGATTATTAACATACTGATTACTGCATACTCACTACATACTAAATACTATCTACTATTTAAAAATGGCTAACACAACTGTATGCATTATGCAAAATAAACGGATAGTCAGATAGCAGAACGCATCATTGTTGATATGGTTTTTAGTGATGCACTAAAAATGACGATTCTTGAGACACAAAACATTAAATTATGTTTTTTTATTAGCCTTTGTATTTATATAATATTAATGTTATTATTAATATATTATTATATTAATGTTTTAATACATTAAATTAAAATTGTAATATTCTTTATATTTATATTTTAATGTTATCTTTTAATATACTAATTAATCTATGTATTATTATTATTATATTTTAATATATATACCGGTATATACTTATAATATAAACTTTTCCACATCCAGGTTTCTGTTTGTTAAGATTTGTTGAAGTAAATCTTTCAGTTTTAAAGGGGTGGTTGAATATGATTTCACTTTTCTAACTGTAGTTAGTGTGTAATGTTGCTGTTTGATCATAAACAACATCTGCAAAGTTACAACACTCAAAGTTCAAAGCAAAGGAAGATATTTGCTTTTAAAGAAAAGGACTACAACAAACGGCTGGTAGGAACTACACGACATTACTCCCGGGTTAGTGACATCACAACCCTAAAATGTACATAAGCCCCGCCCCCGGGAACACACAGTCCATGTTGAGAAGAGGAAGAGTTGTTGTAGTCGAGCACATTTGTGAGTCAGCTCAAACTTTAGCATCCATCTTTTCACATGCAATAGAAAGTCACTCTGTGTGCATCTCACAACAGTTCCTATACGAGCGATTTATAGATTACCATGACAGAATATGCTAATTGAAGATATAACTCCACATCAGCAACATAAATTCATCAACTAACCATTCAGAGACGTCCTGTTGCATTCTACATGTTGTCACTTCTTCTTGAGTCTCTCCATCTTTGTCTGACTCCGTTTTAACATTAAAGGCAGAACAGTTTCTGTCATTTTAGTGTGTCTGCGTGAGGTAATCGCAGCTGCTAACACACACAAGCGCTTGAAACCCTGCCCTCTGTGCAGCAGCTCATTTGCATTTAAAGGGCCAGACACAAAACGGTGCGTTTTGCTCACCCTGAAAAAGTGACAACTTTAACATATTATATAAAAATATCTGTGGGGTATTTTGTGCTCAAACTTCACACACACACACACACACTTTTGGGGACATCAGATATTTATTTTACATCTTGTGAAAATGGCATGTTACCACCCCTTTAATTATTTCTGAGAAAATTTATTTTTTAATGAATGATTTTCTAATTGGTCTCAAAAAGATGTTGAAATATAGCTTAATTCTTCAGTTCATCCCTCACACGGTCGAGTGTTTACTGCGTTTCACTTCTGGTCACTTCTGGTCACTGCTCCGCAGGATACCAACAAAAGGTTTGAGGCCAGTAACATTTCTTTAAAGAAACTAATACTTTTTTTTATTTATTATTCAGCAAGGTTGCAGTGACAGTAAGGACATGTATAATGTTACAAAAGATTTCAAACAAATGCTGTTCTTTTGAATATTCTATTCATCAAAGAACCCTGAAAAACAATGTAGCACTTTTTGCTCAAAAAATGAAAATATTAATAATGGCTGCTGGAAATTCAGCTTGGCCTTGACAGGAATAAATACATTTTTTTAATGTATTATAATAAAACATTTCACAAATTTGAACTAAATGAATGCAGCTTGATGAGCGTAAGAGAATAAAAACATGACAATCTTACCGAATGAATGTCAGATTAGCACAGTTTGACAGAGTAACAATAGCTGTAGTGTAACTGTGGTATTTTGGCAGAAACAGAGTTCACCACGGTACATTTTCACGAGTGTATGCCACTCCAAACACACTCAGTGTGTGAGAGGGCTCAATGTTGATCCAGACCACACACACACACACACACACACACACACACACACACACACACACAAAGATGTCCAGCTCTCGTTCGCTCCTGTATGAGAGGAGCGTTCTCTCTTTTCATTAGCCGTTCATTAGTGCACTGAAACTAGTCTGGGCAAAACGTACACGAGCCCCTTGTGTGTGTGTGTGTGTGTGTGTGTGTGTGTCTCATCTCTCTCTCTTTTACTCTCTCCATCTCTCACCCACTCAACTCCCCCGACTCAATCGCTTTCATTTCACATCGCTGTCTCTTCATCTTCTCTGCGGCTTACTTTGCTCTAATACAACATTACTACATTGTTTTCTGTCTGATAAGCGACAGGTCGATCATGTTGCTCCACCATTAGTGTGTATTGCTCCATCGCAGCGAGGGACGCACTATATAACGCCGCTGTCTTGTTTATGTGCATCGATATGATTAGGCGAATGTTGTTAGATAATGTCAGAGCTATTTTTCCTTATTTGAATGCCGGTACTAAACAGTAATCTGTCTTTTCTCGCCAGTGTTTCCTGCACAGCACTGTAGTAAATACAGTCCCTGTGTAATCTTCTGTGTTTTATGTGATGAAAGAGAAACATTGAATACCACAACAAAAATATGTTTTGCAGGAATTCAGAATAAAAAACAAAATGAGAAGTGAGCCGATGGCTGCTAAAATGACAATTAACTTTTATTAGTTGACAAATTACAGAATCTCTCAAAAAGTTGCATATTCTGAGACATGTATTTCTCACAGTTTAAAAATATATTTCACATATTTTTCTCAAAACATATGGTTTATTAAATATTAAAACATACATATAAATAAACCTTTTGGGAGTAAAACTGAGGTGTATCATTGTCTCTTCTGCTCACCGTGACGACATTTATTTGATCAAAAAAACAGTAAAAACTAACAGTAATTTTGTGAAATATGACAATTTAAAAACCACACAATCCTTCAGAAATCATTCTTATATGCTGATTTGCTGCTCAAGAAACATTTATGATTATTATCAATGTTGAAAACAGTTGTGCTGCTTCATATCTTTGTGGAAAATTCTTTAATTAATTGAAAGAAATTTTAAAATAACTTTTTTAATATTCTAAATGTCAATTTTGATTAATTTAATGCATCCTTGCTGAATAAAAATATTAATTTCTCAAAAAAAAAAAAAAAATCGTACTGACCCCAAACTTTAGTAGTGTGTATATATGGTATAAATGGTGATTTATGGTTCCAACATGACACCCGCCTTATAGTTTTGCTCCCAAATTTTTATATATATATTTTTATTTAGCTTTTATTATAACAAAGCTCTGTTGGATTGAGTTGAACACTGTTTAATATGCATCATAATGACACCATTGTGATATGCCAGTCAGAAAATAGATCAATTTAAGAATGAAATAAAGAGTTATTGGTCTGAGAACGTACTTTCTCACTGATTTCTGTGTCACTAACTGAACCCCTGACTGTAAACAAGCGGAGGACAGTGACTCTGCTGGTCTGTCCGTCGTGCCCTGCTCACAGCATTAGTAAAGAGTGAACTTATCCTCTTTCCTCAGACTGTCTGAGGTTTGTTTATTCAGCAGGTCTTCTTTCTTTGTTGTTTACCTCAGAAGTCACGGCTCTGTGAAGCAGTCAGTCAGACAGGAACACCGCTGTCGGTGGGAAGCGTGGGTTCATGCTTTGGTTTGAGCGAGAGAGAGAGAGAGAGAGAGAGAGAGAGAGAGAGTGGGTTGGGGTGCTCATCAGATCACTTCTGTGTATGTAATATACCGCAGAGCACCAAACCTGCTCGAAACAAATGAAACATGACTGAATTCAGACACAGCCATGCAATCAGTCACTGTACGATCATAACTCACCTGTGTGTGTGTGTGTGTGTGTGTGTGTGTGTGTGTGTGTGTGTGTGTGTGTTTTCAAAGGGTTTCTCTGTATCCAATTGTTTTACTGATTACTCATTAGTCATCTGGCTCACAGTTTTATCCAAAGTGACTTGCAGTACATTTATTACAGGGATTTTCCCCCGGAGCTTGAGTGTCTGTCGTCATTTACTCACACTCATGTCGTTCAGAACTCATATGACTTTCTGTCTGGAAAACAAAATGAGATTTTGGGCACAAAAGATCTATAAAAGTGAACGGAGCTCCAAAAATGACAAAAAGCACCATAATAATATCTCTACAGCTTTCACACTATATTCTTCTGAAGTCATACGATAGGTCTGTGAAATTTGAGTCGAAATTTGCTGCTTTTTTATGGGGCACATAATGGGGTAGTGTATATATTAAAATATGGCAAATTTACAGGTGAAACTGGAAAAATTAGAATATGGTGCAAAAGTTCATTTATTTCAGTAATTCAACTTAAAATGTGAAACTAATATATTATATAGACTCATTACATGCAAAGTGAGATATTTCAAGCCTTTATTTGTTATAATTTTGATGATTATGATGAACCCCACATTTTTTTTTAAAGATTTTTGGTTTTCATAAGCTGTAAGCCATAATCATTAAAATTATAACAAATAAAGGCTTGAAATATCTCACTTTGCATGTAATGAGTCTATATAATATATTAGTTTCACATTTTAAGTTGAATTACTGAAATAAATGACCTTTTGCACGATATTAAATTTTTTCCAGTTTCACCTGTATGGACAAACCCAGCCATTGGGTTACATTTTTTTATTTTTTATTTTAACCCAACGGCTGGGTTTGTCCATATTTAATCCAAATTTGGGTTGGAACAACCCAGCATTTTTAAGAGTGTATCAGAGGATTCTGTGCTAAATTTGAATGCTTCTCGCAGTGATGTTATTAATACTACAGCTAATTGAAACGCTTTCTCACTGGATCTCCCAGCACTGTGCAGCAATGGTGTTGGTGATCGAGATCGGTCCACGAATAAACCTGTTCTGAGCTCGTCTTGAAGCTCGGTTACGTTACGCTTTCATTTCGTTTGCCATTTTAGCGTTTTTCATATGCCACAGAAATGGCAGCTCGTATGGACAAAGTACAAACTTCCTTACTTGAGTAAAAGTACAGATACTACTGGTCAAATATTACTCTGTTACAAGTAAAAGTTGTAAAGACCGCTTTTTACTTTAGTAAAAGTGCAGAAGTACTCCTTTTTAAAAGTAATTAAGTATAAAAGTAAATGTCAATGCATTGATTTATTATTGTTGCATTGTTGTATGTAATACTTACAGTCCCGTATGCCTCTGAATCTCTGCCTGCATGCCCTCATATCAATATCACATGTATTTCTAGAACACAGTTCCAGTCGTGGGATTGAATAAGTCACTCAATAACGTCCACAATGGTTTCGGACACACAAATGGCTGTTCCCAGTTTTTTGGCTTTTAGTATGAATATGTTAGTCTTACTGTATAAGCTCCAAAACAATGACAAAATTCGCATTAAGAGGACCAAACCCAACGTTGATAATTAAAATCAGGTTGATGTCAGAATCCAATGTCAGATTGACGTTAATCTCCAATGTTGGACAGACGTTGTATTGTGATTGAAATCGGTTGACGTCAGAAACCAACATCAGTCGAGTTCTGACGACAACCAGACTTTCATTTCCAACCAAAATGCAACCAAATCATCCCTGACGTTACTACTTTCTACTTAAGGAGCTTGACAGAAATGTAGTGGAGTAAAAAGTAAGATATTTGTCTTTCAAATGTAGTGAGGTTACATTTGTAACTTTTAAAGTAAAAGTTTCCAGAAAAAATAATACTCAAGTACAGTACAGTACTCAAGTAAATGTACTTTGTTACTGTCCACCTCTGCAGTTGTGCAACGTGGTGTTTGCACCAGTGCGACCTCTAGCTAAACTTACACACAAAAAGGTTGCAAAACGTGTCCATTTGGTCGCAGTCTGGAGCCCTGATTATCCAACGGTGACGTCCGAGGCTGAAACATCGCTCCTGAAGCTCACGTGCAGCATTCACACACATTTAAGCCTCTGTAATTCCTCAATTGCTGTAATTGCTGAAGGTCCATTAACATGTTTGGAGTTCATTAACTTCCTGTCAGTGGGTTTGTGTCTCTTTGTGCTGTCTAATGCTCACTCATAAAGAGTCTCTCGCTCACTCTCTCCGTCTGCAGGTGAAATGAGGGAGATTTAAGGCTACGGGACGAGCTGCTGATGTTTTGAGGGGTTATGAATGGTTTTGTTTGTTGTCGATTGAGTCATTCTGGAGCTATTAGAGAAATCAGAAGCCAAATACATTTCACTATTGCAAACTCGCATACGAGAACTGGCTTTTTTTTTCACAGGTACACGTGAAAGTGTTTTATTCTGTGCATGGGAATAAAAAACCTCACTGTGAACAACAGCATATGAATGCTAATGGCCCTTGAAAACATTTACCATGGTAACTATGACTTCAATTCGTGATGTTTATTTATAAGGCAAGCGTCACTATTCCGGGATGTTTTTTTTCCGTATTCATACCCATATGTGTTTTCCACGTGAATGGCGTAAATCTGATGGGGGAAAAAATGTGCTTTATTTTCAAATACTTTTATGCATTTCATGATATAGCTTCTGACAACACTGCGCGAGTTAGCGACGCCATCTTTTGGTGGGACACCCAAAATGAATGCTTGCCAAATGCAAAGTGGGGGAAAAAAATAGTGTTGGTGGTGAGTGTATGAAACTAATACTTACCAGCTTGCTGATATCTGTCCGCTGCGTGTTTCTGAGTGAACCATAACTACTGTATCAGTCATTGGCTTTCTCAACGAAATTGCAGGTCACGCTCACATTTCTGTTTGATAAAATCAAAACTGACACAAAGCCTGATTGGCATATCACTTTGTGATCTAATTCTCTTTTGTGTACAGTATGTTAAGAGGTTAACCCATATTTAAGCACACACCCTCACATGGCCGAACACATGGTTGTGCTGCGTGTGTTATAACACACTGTTTCCATAGTTACAGGATTGTGCCAGCGCTCCACGCAGCATAACTTTACACATGTGTGACTGAAGCCCTCAGTTAAATGAAACACCTTCTGTGGTGTAGTCCTTCATTTCTTCACCTCTCTCCATTAGCCCCGGTTCAAGAATAGCCTCTGCTTTAGTGTGACCATTTGGCCCCCTAGTGGTCAAAACGTGCAGGTTGAGGAAAGATGCATGTTTCCGTGTTGACAAATGGTTCAGATATTGTGGTTGAGAGATGAAACTGTGTTTTTCTGGTAAATAATCTCTGTGCCGTGGGCTAGACCAGACATCTCATTTGGGAAACCTGAATCCTGATTCCTCTCCCTAATAGTATAATCTAAACCTCAAGCCTCAAAAACTAAGTCAGCTTGAAAATAAAGACGGTATGTAAGTTATGGACGCCTCTGTTTGGTGTAGTAGTTGTAATAGAGGGCATCAGTCGGGTTCCGGAAGTAAAATCTCATTCATTTTCCCCGTTGTGATTCGTGAAATAGTTTTTTGTTTTTTTAAACAATAACTTGTAAACCTTTAAAGACAGACCAGGTTGTTAATTGATGCTTCTCCTGAAACTGTCAGTCAATTTATTCTTAAAATAATCCTGGTGAACAGCTGAATTCGTGGTGAAAAACTACATTACCCATGATGCTTCACAGAAAATTCCGCCAATCAGAGTCGCCACAATCAAAATAACTCTGCCCACTCCCATGAAGCACTGCAAATAATGTAATCGAGTCAATCTCTCTACACACTCTCAAAGTACTTAAATATTTGTGTCTATATGCATATTTAGCAATAAACCTGAACTTAAATATGTTATATATATAATCAACACTTTGAACTTTTTCCCCGCCACTGACTGAATTTTCCGGAATTCAATGTTTTCACTGTTATACGGTAGGGGGCGCTATTACACATCTTCTGAAAGAGTACAGCATCTCTGGATCAAAACACAGGCGAAGAAGAAGCAGAAACAAGCGATAGGATGGGCAACGATTAATCGCGATTAATCACATCCAAAATAAAAGTTTGTGTTTAAATAATATATGTATGTGTACTGTGTATAATTATTTTCTATATATAAATACACACACATGCATGTATATATTTAAGAAAAATGTGTTATTTATATATTAAATATTTATATATAATATAAATTATGTATAAATTAGGGCTGTCAAAAGATTAATCGCGATTAATCGCATCCAAAATAAAAGTTTGTGTTTACATAATATATGTGTGTATACTGTGTATAATTATTTATATATATATATATAAACGCACACAATCATGTATATATTTAAATTTAAAATTTAAAATTGGTTATATTTATATATAAAATATTTATATATAATATAAATGTATATACAGTATATAAATGCAAATATTTCTTAAATATATACATGAATGTGTGTGTATTTATATATAATAATTATACACAGTACACACACATATATTATGTAAACACAAACTTTTATTTTGGGATGCGATTAATCTTTTGACAGCCCTAGTATAAATATATACATGCAAATAGTTCTTAAATATATATATGCATATGTGTGTATTTTTTATATAGAAAATAATTATACATATATATATATATATATAAGTACACATATATATATTATTTAAACACAAACTTTTATTTTGGATGTGATTAATCACGATTAATCGTTGCCCATCCCTAGATCGGCTGGTGACCGGAATTGGCAGATCACGTGAACGGCCATGAGAGACGACCGGACAGTCTGACGTATGCCGATTTTATGCCAGTCAAATGCACTCGGGCGCCGCATGATTAACGTCGCACAACATCAGCATCACACGCGCACATGTAGGAAACCTCGTGAATTACGCCTGATTCACACCGCAAGCGTGAGCAGCGCGTATGTTTTCCGCCGTGCATGTTAATCAATGAGTGCGTTCACACCGCGAGCAGGAGCAGCGTGACAATGGACAAGATAAATATGATTTCACACAAAAAGTGGCCAAAATGCACAGAATTTGCATGTTTAGTGTGTTTTAACAAGAACTGGAATAGGCTATGTCAGAAAAGAAAATTAATATTTATAGACACAAATATTTATAGAAAATGTACCCATTTAAACTTGTTTTTATTATTCAGTTTGTATAAAAGTATATGGTGTTTTGTAAAAAATAAAATAAAACCGAGTAAACTAGTCAAAATATACAGTATAAGCTTTCTTTTAGTTTAATTTTAATTAACTATTAATTTCTAGAAAATTGTAATCGGTGCATCTCTAGATAGCATAGATACATATGTAAAATAATCAAACATTAAACGGCATATACATCAAAAATGCCTAATGTTACTGAATGAAATGTTGACCCAGGACGGGTTATTGGACTGTGAAGCTTTAGGGGTGTTGATGGACTCGATCTACTCCTCCTGTGTTTTGATCATCGTTCTGAATCTGATCTGGATGTAGTCTTTGATGATAACGTGATTTTCTCAGTTATGTGCTCAAAATCTTGCTTTTTTTATTAAACTTTATTAAACCCATATATAGGCCTAAGTGTTGATAAAAAAAAGAATGCATTAAACTAAAACAAAACAGGGTTGTTTGTTTAAAAGCAGAGGGTCTGTTCTTTCTTTTGATACATTGCTTGTTCAGATATTCATACAACTAAATATTCTGGGGGCCATGAACATTTTGTGAACATGATACAAAAATTCTGGCGCTGACTGGCAACTTTTTTCATATAGAGTAGTTTTATATTTATTTATTGTTTTTAATTTGATTATGCTATTCATGGAAATGCAGTTCTTCCCTAACTAAAGCTGTTATGTACACAGTCTTGTGCTTTTGTTTTGTTTTCTAATTTTCAAATACTACTTTGCCTCAAATCAAAGTTTGTAGTTGTGATTCACCTCGTAGCTTGTTGGCAATGGTTTGGTTTATGGCCTATAATGCTTTAACAAAGACTTTTTTTATTTTTTATTACTATGGAAGTAATGAAGGGGGGGGGGGGGGGGGGGACACTTCAGGAACCAGCGCTTCTGAAAATTTGGGTTGGTGCTGCTAATTCACTCTATACAAGTGCACCATCTTGATATATACACTGAACAAAATGATAAACTGCACATTTTAGAGTGGCCTTTTATTGTGGCCAGCCTAAGGCACACCTGTGCAATAATCATGCTGTCTAGTCAGCATCTTGATAAGCCACACCTGTGAGGTGGATGGATTATCTCGGCTAAGGAGAAGTGCTCACTAACACAGATTTAGACAAATTTGTGATCAATATTTGAGAGAAATAGTTATTTTGTGTGCATAGAAAAAGTCTTAAATCTTTGAGTTCATCTCATGAAAAATGGGGGCAAAAACAAAAGTGTTGCGTTTATAATTATAATTATATATATATAATTATATATATATATATATTAGTCATTGATGTATCTCATTAGGAATCCACGCTATCTGAAATTTTGTGTATTGTGGAAATTTTGCATCGGATTCAAGTTTGTTTGTTTTTGCACATGTGAAATTCCCCAAAGTTTTTTTTTGCTAATGCTTTACATTTAATGAGGGACTAAAGTCATAGAGATTTCACAGAGATTTGAGTGTGGGCTCTTTTGACTTGGGAAAATAAGAAACCATCTAACAACCACTCGGAAATCTATACGATGTAACAACTTGTTTAAAAAAAAAAAAAAACTCAGAAACTTCCTAGCAACGCCTTGGCAATTACCTGTAACTCCCTAGCCTACAGGCAGTGAGAAACTACACAGAATATGTAAAAAAAAAAAAAAAAAAAGACAATATTTTGAATCAAGAATTGATCTGCCGCATGATCAAATGTACAAAAACATCTCAGAAGGGACCTTAGAAACTTGGGAGTGTTGTCTTCTGTCCTAGTTTTACATTTGCAATCAACATCGAGTTCTCTCTTTTATCATAAGCTGCAGTTTCCTTCCTACGGGAAGCTTTTATTGGACATTAGTGCACAAAACCAAAAAGACGTGATCCGCACCAGTCCAACTTCAGAGAGAGAGCAAAGTGCGTGGACGTTTGATCAGCTATTGGCTGCGGTTTGGATCTGTTGCTATGGCAACAGCTGGTTCTGTTGTCGTGTAGTTTGTTTGTGGAGCCGTGAGGTGAGCTTGTCCCTGAGTGCTTCTCTCAAGACACACACACGCACGCACACACACACACACACACACACAGGACCCAGAGCTGTTTAGTTTGTTTGCCTGTTCACATGCTTTTTTGCTGTGCGTGTACTGAATCGTCCATCTTGATGAAGGGTTGTTGGCAGGGCAAAGCGAAACACTAGATCACAGGTAGGCCTCACAGATGCGGCTGAGTGGATGATTAAGTTTGTTGCATGGATTTTTGCTCAACAAGTGTGTTTCCTGCTCATCGATTGGTGTTTTAGTAGCTATATTGCTGTTATACGCTGCTTGCTTAATTGTATTTGCTTTATAATGCTTATTTATGATGATATTTGTGTTATTGATTGTGAAAATCAGTCGTGTCATTTCACTAAAAGCCAAGGTAAAAGCAAAAGGAAACGTCATAAAATTTGACTCCCTCAATGTGTCGACAAGTGTGTGTTAGTTTTGATCATAACAAATCAAATTAGACCGTTATAGAAGTACTTCACACAACTTTTTTCCTGCACTTAAAGCTCAATAATCTAATATTATCCAATTAAAATGTTATTTTTAATGTGATGACTAAAAATATTTTTTCTTCATCATTCAAAGATTGTCTGAATTTGTAAAACTAAGTTCACAGTAGGAAAACTAACACTTGGTGGAATACAATTTATTTTAAAATAAAAAAAGAGACAAAATTACCACTATAACCTGTAGGTGGCAGCAGAATACTTTTGTCTCATTAGCCATTTCCACTCCCTAACATAGGTTTTTCTCACTTTTTTCGTTTGGATTTATTGGTAGAGAATATCGGTAACACTTTACAATAAGGTTCATTAGTTAACATTAGTTAACTACATTAATTAACGTTAACTAATAATGAACTGCACTTATACAGCATTTATTCAACTTTGTTAATGTTAATTTCGACATTTACTAATACTTTATTAAAATCTTGTTAACATGAGTTAATGCACTGTGAACTAACATGAACAAACAATGAACAGCTTTATTCATATTAACTAACATTAACAAAGATTAATAAATACTGTAACAAATGTATTGTTCATGTTAGTTAATACATTAAATAATGTTTAATAAATGAACCTTATTGTAAAGTGTTACCAGAATATCAAATAGCTATTATAAAAAATGTTTTGTCTGTTTTTTTTTTTCACTTTTTGTACTGAAGTGGGAAGTATATATTTGTAGGAAAAGTCACAAAGCCTCATGAAACACACTTTTCTTCAAATTGCGAATGAAATGACACAGACAGGCAGCGAGTAAAGAGCGCTTCATTTATAATCACTGAAGCTCAGTCCGTTCAGTGCAAACTCATTGAGTGCGAAAACTTCAATGAATCCGCCTAAACTTCACAATGAATCAATTTACATCGTGTCTGGTTTGTTTGTTATAATGAGAGGATTTGTGTGCATGTAAAACTTAGTAAACTTGCACTAAACGAATTTATTCAGTATTGTGAACGATACTGAGTAAATCCTCTGATTGGTCATTATTTTCAACAGAAATGCCTGTGATTGGCTACAATACTCAACACTGCAAAATCACATTGTAAATAGACACTGTTGAAGTCATGTGACATCAATATGACAACCAGATCGATTTAACTTACTTGCTTTTCTCTTTAATTAAACATTTACAAATTACATGTTGCCCGTAGTAATATAACTCTGTTAATTCTGCAATAAAAATATTACTTTGTAATGACCTGACCAGAAATCAGAGGTATGGCAGATTTAGAGAAGTAAAGAGAACTTATTTCACTCTATTTTCACTTATTTTCTCTTCTTCTTCTATCACTTTCTCTTTGGCTCCATTGAAGTATTGGAAGAGCACTGAGCACGTCAACTCATGGCACTGTTTTCTGTCCCGTCTGTTTACAGAGCTCCGGTGATGCGCCAACCACTCCCAAGTTTAGCAAAGACCAGCGAGACATCTTCTTCCCAGCATCATTCTCCACGCCGTGCCTCCACACACACACACCAGCGCAGGACGGGGAGGCCAAGCTGAGCAAAACCCCTCGGCCACTGCTCATCCAGACACAAACACACACCACTCCATCACAGATCTACTGCCAACCCGACCAATCGCAGCAGCGCAAGACGCCTAGCCAGCCAATAGCAAGCATGGCCTTTTTGCCCCACACAGGTACTGTATCTAATGCAGTGACACATTCATTTAATTTATTTATAGCGCTTTTCACAATACACAGCTTTACAGAAAAGTCCACATTACAATTCAGAGTGATCTGTTATCATAAGGTAACTGTCTAAGTTATGCATTTCAGAAATGCACATGTATACAAATCACAGTTAGCTAAAAATTTATTCATTAAAGGGGTCATGACATGAGAAACCAAATTTGCCTTGATCTTTTGGTATATAAGAGGTCTTTGTACCATTAAAACGTCCTGCAAGTTTCATAGCTTAAGACGTCCTCCCCATTATAAACGAATCATTTATTTAATCAAGCTCTAAATACAGCTCGTTCTGGATTCATGGTAAGAAGTGACGTCACGGTACGAAGTGACGTAGCAGTGTTTGCATACGACCGCCTCCAGCCCAAGACAACTACGCTTTAAGAGCAAGACAACTACGCTCATTTCGTATCGTTGTCGCGCCCGCGCGCCGCGCGCCTCACAAGTGTTCAGTCGACGCACAGCGAGTGGGTCTGTGTACAGGGAAATTACGATGCCACAGATGTGCTGTTCCTGGCTGTGGACAAACAACATCTTTGAATACGCTGCGAAAGATCCAGTCGTCAGGGAAAAATGGATGCACTTTATTTTTTGCGGACGTCCCAGTCACTGCAGTGTTAATGTAAGTGTTTGCTCTATACATTATAAGGATGACTGTTTTGAGAAAAAATCCCAATATGATGCTGGCTTTGCTAGAAAACTGTTGCTCAAAGATAAGTCCGTGCCGACTATTCTGGGCTCAAAACGACGTTGCAAACTTAACGTTACTTTTTATCACTGGCTAATATAAACACATTTGTATAAGAGAATCTTGAAAATATGTCGCCTGTCTAGTACGTTAGGCCTACATGTGATAGAAAATTAAAAATGTTGCCTTTATCAATGCTGCATCTTCAAATATGGCCTGTGCATGCATTTTTGTCCGTGGTACACCCTATCATGTCATTGAAATTAGTTAAATAATGTTAAACTGTTAGCAAATTAAGCTATAGGATAATTAGGCAACAATAATCCGTTTTCAAGTGTCTCGGGTTACAATTTTTTTATTAATTCAAAATAGTTTCACTTTCCATGTGGACACGGGCTGATCCAGTCTTCGTTGTTGTGGTCATGGTTCATTTTCCTCTGATTCCGGCTTAAACATAATAAGGTTTTATCATTGCAAGAGCCATCGCTTCGCATGCATCACCCGCTACTAAACAGTTGCGCCGAATCCGCAAATGTTCTGGCTGGGGGCGTTAATAATTGATGCATAGGCACTGACTTTAGCCAATCATAACAGTGGGCGTTAACACTGAACTCTTAAAGGGGAAACACCCCCAAAACAGACTGTTTGAATCAGAGGATGAGAAACAGGGTGGGAAAAGGTCATAAATCACTACATTTTAAAAGTTTTTTGTAAAAAAAACTATAGTAATACTATAATTACACCTAAGGGAACATAATAATAAAATAAAAAAAACCATGTCATGACCCCTTTAAACAATGTTATAATTTAAGGCAGAACAGAAATCAATTTAGATTACATTTACATATAAAGTGTATTTGGTTACAAAGATAGAAACTGTAGTATTAAAAACACTTTACAACAAGATTCCATTTGTTAGATAACATTGGATAAAATGTCCTAACAATAAACAATAGTTATATACTGTAGCAATTATTCTCCTTGGGGTTCATTTACAAATGTACTAATGCACAAACATTAACTAATGACACTAGGAAAAACTAAACACACTAGGAAGGTCAATTTGAGCATATTGAGCACTATGGGATACAATATTCCATGAAGTAGTCACAACGTAAAGTATACAACACAGCGTAATGTAGTTGGTCATCTGGGATATTGTAATTATACAGACGAGTTTCAGACACACACTGCAATTACTGGAAGTATGAGTAGTGTGGTATATTATTTGAGAAACACTCTTTTTTTAGTGGGCGCTGCTTTGGGTAGCACTCAGTTGACAGACATGTGACCAGAAGATGGCGTGTTTGTTCATGAGATTATACATAGTGTTTATGATTTACTCTATATAACCATTTCCTGTTGAGGATCAACATGCAGCTTACAAGTTCAACAACAGTTTCATTACTGATGGAGCCAGCTGTCTCACTTCCTGTGTCGTTTCGGCTGATGTGTTCTGTGTCTCATGCTCCGTTGCTAAGGAAACACGGATGAATGCTCAAGTACATGATTGTGTTAAGCGTGCATGTATACGTGTGTGTGTGTGTGTGTGTGTGTCCTTGAGAGGCCAAATGAAAGTGCATGATGCTCTACAACATAATGGGGTTTGAGCCGGTCAGCTGTCTTTAAAATTGAGTGAGTTTCTGTCGTATTAAAGCTTGTCAAAAACTCTTTTTCATCACGAGCTGATCATCACACGACCTCAGCGGTGAACACACACATAGTTAGATGCACACAGACGTACTGTATCTGTCAGTTTATCAGAGATTACTGGTGCGATGGTCAGAGTCGGGGTCATTTGACCTGGGAAACACTGCTGGCATTCTCAGGACACATCATACTCCATAAACACTGAAAAATAAAGTCTTAGTGTTGATATGCTTCAGCATTGTTGATGTTACAGGGTTTCTGCGAGTCTTAATTCACCCTTATATTAACTAAGTCCTTAAAACGGTCTTAAATCAGAGCAGAAAGTCTTCAATTCATAAAGTCATGCAATGCAGACAATGAATATCTTCCTCAGTATCTGTGTCCTGTTCACCAATACAAACATCTAGACAAGTTTATTAAATCAAGGTACATTTATTTGAGATGCAAATGTAAAATGAAGTCTTGAAAAACGTAACAAAATGTATTATGCTTAAAACTAGAACAAATATCTGTCAACACTTCTATATGAAGCTGCTTTTTATGGCAGATATGTGTTCTTGTTTCAGTCATCAACTTCATTTTGATCAATTTCACAGAAAACAAGACTTCTTATTTTTTCAGTTTACATCTGAAGTTAATGTATCTTGATTTAGGAATCTTTAGATATTTGTATTAGTAAAAAAGAAAAGGAAATGCATCCGTGTTTAGCAGTGTAATCAGAAGGAACAATAAAGGTGATTTCCGTAATGTAGTGTTGAACGATTCAAGCTTTTTTGTTTGTTTTTTTGGGTGAAAGGAATTAAAATGATCAGATATTTGTTGGAAGTGTTTCTCTCTAGACATTTACATTTAGAGAACATATTGATGTATTGTGTTCCCTGACATTTATTTCTTACATTTTCTTTACTTGATCTTGAGAAGGTCTTAAATTAACCTTCATTAAATATGCAGAAACCATAAAGCTAATAAAATGTATTTTTCTTAATGAAAAAAAATAGAATAGAATAGAATAGAATATAGATATTAGATTAAAACCTTAAAAAGAGAATAATTTAAAATTTTGCCTCAGCACAACTGACTAAGTTGGAAACTGAAATCCAGCTAAAAATAAATAAATAAAATAAATGACAAAAGCATATAACTAAACTTAAAATTGGAAATATATGTACTTGCATTATGTACTTGACGCATTAATGCAGAATTCAGTTGAGTTTTGAATGTGTTTCATGACTGCGTGGGTGCGTGTGTGTGTGTGTGTGTCACTGTCAAGTCATCTTCATTTATATAGCGCTTTTAACAATGTAGATTGTTTCAAAGCAGCTTTACAGAGATAAACGGATAATTTAAGGTAACAGATTGTTTTGGCTTTATAGCGGTTCTTGAATGATGTTATTTTCCAGCTGAAGTTAGTTTTGATTGATTCACCTCTGTCGAAATGATCATTTGTTATTAAATGTGTGTGTGTGTGTGTGTGTGTGTGTGTGTGTGTGTGTGTGTGTGTGTAGAGGAGCGAGAGGAGCCCGCGTCTGAGGGTCTGCTGTACCGCCAGCATGAGTCTCACCTGTGTCAGCAGATGAAGATGATGGCCAGTGTCTCTCAGATTCACAACACACACGAGTGGCCGTCCTGCTCCACACACACCAGCACAGGTAACACACACACTCGATGCCTCATGTTTAGCAGGAGCAATACTGCACACTATCATGTCAAGAAGTTGAGCTCTGTTCAGCCATTTGGGCTCTTTATTAATCCATTAAAACATTTTATTAAGACCTCTAAACTATCGACAACATCAAAACATCGCTGAACAAACCTGTCGCACTTCTGTCGTCTGACTGATGCTTGCGATTTTTTAATGTTTTTTTTATTATTGTTCAAACTTCCTGCCTTCTAAAATTATCTTTAATGGTTTTGAGTAAACTTAAGATTATCTTCTATATTAGTAATATTTTAAGATGAACACTTACTGGAATGAAGCAACTTAACTTGTAAGGTTTACTAGCACTTAAATATCATCTTGCTGAGACATTATTGGCAGATATAGAGTGACGACTGATATTTATGTGTTTTATGTCAGTAGTTTGTTATAAAGATCTTATTGATTTACAATCAAGCATCAGAATTTCATCTTCCTTTTTGTCCATATAAATATCAGCATCTGCACCAGATTGCATGTTTTTGCTCAGTTTGGGCCTGTGAATAAAATGGAGCTGTTTTTCCTCCTCAACTATGACTTACTGTATCATATGAGCCATAAAAGCATGATGTATCAATAATGATACTCAACAAAAATGCATCAACGAATTTAATAGATTTTGGCTAATAGACAAAATGGTTTATTAGACAATTATTAACCCCATAATTTCTTTAATAAACCATTTACAAAAATGAAATATTTTCTGGAAATGTTTTTTTTTTTTTTTTTTATCTTTACAGATTAGAAAGAAAGAAAAATCAGCAAGGTTGCATTAAATTGATCAAAAGTGACAGTAAAGACATTTATAATGTTAAAAAAAGATTTTTATTTTAAATACAGTTTTTATTAATTTATTTTTTTACTTTCTGTTCATCAAAGAATCCTGAAAAAAAATTATCACTGTTTTAACATTGATAATAATCAGTTTTTTGAGTATCAAATCATCATATTATACTGATTTCTGAAGGATCATGTGACACTGAAGACTGGAGTTATGATGCTGAAAATTCAGCTTTGATCACAGGAATACATTACATTTGAAAACATATTCACATAGAAAACAGTTATTTTAAATTGTAATAATATTTCACAATATTAGTGTTTTTACTGTATTTTTGATCAAATAAACTCAGTGCTTCACTGCTCTGTGAGCAGAAGAAACAATAAAAAAATCTTACCAAACCGGATCTTTTGAGCGCTAGTGTAATTATTTGTTATATGAATTATAAATATGTAAATAAACAATAACACGGTAACACTTTACAATAAGGATCATTAATTACATTAGTTAACATGAACTAATAATGAGCTGCACTTACACAGCATTTATTAATCTTTGTTAATTTGAACATTTACTAATACTTTATTAAAATCTTGTTAACATTAGTTAATGCACCGTGAACTAACATGAGCAAACTATCAACAGCTTTATTTTTATTAACTAACATTAACAAAGATGAACAAATGCAGTCACAAATGTATTGCTCATGGTTAGTTAATACATGACCTAACTAATGAACCTTATTGTAAAGTGTTACCAATAACACGTACTCATTCTCTGCTTCAGTTGGTCACATTTGTATAATAATAAGTCATTTGAAGTGAGAAGTAAGATGTGAATGTTTGGTGATTCCTCCAGAAAGTGAGCAGTGGAAGCAGAGTGACCCCGAGTCGCATCCGCTCCAGAATCCCCCCCAACATGCCCAAACTGCTGATCCCCTCCACGGTCACCAAATTCCCCCCCGAGATCACCGTCACCCCCCCCCCACACCCACCCTGCTCTCGCCCAAGGGCAGCATCTCGGAGGAGACCAAGCAAAAACTCAAGGTCCGTATCTAACTCGCTGACCATCAAGATGAGCTCTTAAAGTGTTGACTAGCGGTGTAGCGATAGCCTCATGTCACGATACTGAACTCACAATACCGTATTATTTCCATACTCCAAGACACGTGATAAAAGGTTAACAATAAATGCACTGTTGATTGATGCTAAATTTGATATTGCATTGTGTGTGTAAATTAATAGTCTTGGACTTGATGCTGGAAACCCAAAGCACAGAACAATAGAGACACCAGAATAACAATATTCATCATTCTGAAGATGAAAATACTGAATTATTTTAGACGAATATGCGTGCGCTCTTTCACTGACTAGATATATTTAAAATAATGTTGGCCAAATAATATTTGGCATTATCAGGACCCACAAATATTCCCCTATTCCATCATTATACATTATATTCAGCATTATATATAGTAGTTTAATGTAGTACTGACACTAAAACTCATTTTTATTTTAGGTGAACTATACACAATAGAGATTGTTGCACTTATGTATTATGATATATTGTGACGCATCTATTATTGACACATCAACAGATACAATGACCCAAAAAAGTATTTGGACACTTTTGTAATGTATTTTAAGCGTCCACTCGCGGCTCATGAGACGCTCTCTTTCTCCTCCTCCCGCCAGAATGTGATCCTGTCCTCTCAGTCGGCAGCGAACGTGAAGAAGGACACTCTGGCTCAGCCGGCTTTAGAGGTTCAGGAGACGTCCAGTCAGGAGTCGTCTCTGGAGAGCGAGTCGGATGAGGAAGACGACTACATGGACATGTGACTCGAGTGACACTTTCGTCTGCGTCTGGCTTTCAGCGAAAGGGCTTTTTCCTCCCTGGCACTCGTGTCCTGTTGTGTTTGCTCCTCTGCTGCTAAGCATGGACTGGGTTTCTATGTTCTTCTGTTGTTGTTTCGTTGTTTACGATCCTGCGAAGTGCCATTTTTACTTCAACATCACGGGAAGTCCGAGTAAACTAGGATGGATGGTGTGATAATGGCAGTTTGTGTAATGCAATTTACTCACTCGAGAGTTTCTTGGGCATTAAATCCATCACGTCGTTGTTTACAGATTTAACAGGAAGTGGGTTTTGCGTGACGTTTGGTGTCAAATAAACATGATTCATATCACTACCAAGTTTCGGTGGCATTGCAACCGAACAGGGAATGTCAAAAGGCAAACGTGTTTTCTTTCCAGCCGTGTGTTCCTGCATGTGTGTGTGTGTGTGCTGTAACTTCTTCTCTCAGCGCTACCTACACGTACACGCTTTAGCTGTCGGCTTTTTAAAGGAGAGTCCTATACATTTCTACACGCCACTTCAGGAGTTCAATTATTAGAGATTACTGTACTGGTAATCTGTTACTTGTAAAAAAAAAAAAAAAAAATCAAGTTCATTTTAAGACACCCAAAAAGTCCCATCGCTGTTGTGACGCTGTTAGTGTCTCACATTTTTTGACCCGATTTCACGTTTTCATTTGTAGTTTTATTACATTTCCATTTGAGGATCATAAAAGACAGCGGCTGAAAGAGTTAATCGTGCCAGTCTTGTCACCAGCACTGAGAACATGTGATGATTATTCATATCACAAATAAAATATGAATGTGATATAACTAGCTACAGAAGAATAGATTTACTTTTTTTTTTTTTTTTTTAAGGATTATGCCAAAATGTCTGGCATCACAGCCTTTTTTAATGATATGAAAATGCCTAAAACTGGTGCTGATCCCTAAATATTCTTTGAACGGTTAAATGGAAAGTTCACACAAAAAAAAGTCATTTTTGTCATGTGCCTCACTCCTGTATGACTTTCTTTCGTGGAACACAAAAGGAGAAATTCAGCAGAATGTTCACGCTGCTCTTTTCCATACAGTGAAAGTGGAGCTGTCAACACTCAAAACTGACAAAAAGCACCTTAAAAATACTCCATATGACCACATTTTCATATGGACTAATTTATAAATTCATTAGAGACTCGTTTGTGTTCGTTCTAATGATGGGTTTTCAGTGAACGACATTGTCTGTTCCTCACACAAGACTATCAGATGTCTATAGAAGATTTGAAATCTAGTGCACAAACCATATTTATGGTGCTTTTTTTATCATTAAATGGTGGTGGACATCCTGCCAAACATAATCTTTTGTGTTTTCCTGGAGTTTATAATGTCATGATAGTGAGTTTCTGTGTGAACTGTCCCTTTAACCAGAGAAAAGTGTCCCGACATCAGAAGTGTATGTTCTTGGCCTGTGGGGTTGAGTTTGACGTAGCACTGCTTTATCTCCGAGCATTAAGAGCATGTGGCATCAGACATGAGGGATGTGTAGTTTCCTCATGACGTGTGCGATGTGTGTGTGTGTGTGTGTGTGGTCATGGCTGGTGTTTCCAGCCTGATCAGGGTTTCCGGAGTCATTTAGACGGAGGAATGTTTTTTACCGGACGTTTTCTACTCGTAGATGGATAAATAGCCACCAGTATTTTTTTGAGTGCAGAATTTTTCAATATATACGAAGACTTTTGGAGGACTTTGAAATGTTCCGATGCACTGAGCATGCGTGACCAAACTACCTGTAAACTGAAAAAGAGATGTTTATTTTTTGCCTCTTTGTAAAATAATATTTAGTTTGTTGTTGTTGTGTTTTGAATGCTCTGTCTCTATGCTTGTGTTGAGAATGTAACACGAGGTGGTTTCTATGGGGTATTACTTACTGTCCTCAGGCTTTTTATCTGAGAACATTGATATTTCTGACTTGCTGCATTGAAGATGTCACAAAACCAAAAATACACTTACAACATTTTTTACCTGATCTTTGGTGTTTGTTTGTTGTTTTTATGAGATTACACCTTCAGAAATCCAAAACAGATTTTTCTACTATTATTTCTTCACAGGGTTAAAGGATTAGTTCACTTTTTAAAAAACTTTTGCTGATAATTTACTCACCCCGATGTCATCCAAGATGTCCATGTCTTTCTTTCTTCAGTCGAAAAGAAATGAAGGTTTTTGATGAAAACATTTCTCCATATAATGGACGTCACTGGCGACCAAACGGTTCAAGGTCCAGATGACAGTGTCAGTGCCGCTTCAACGGGCTTTAAACGACACCAGACGACGAATACGGGTCTTATCTAGCGAAACGCTCGGTCATTTCAAAAATAAAAGTTTAAGTTTTATAAGCACAAACGCTCGCCTTGCTCTGTTCTGTGATGCGCGTTCGTGACGTCCCATAATACGCAATTACGTTGTAAAGGTCACGCTTCTGTGAAAACTCAAACATTTCTGTCCTGACGAAAATGTTCTTTTAGGCTTTTTAATATTACAACACCCAGGATACGCACACGACATGGCCATTTTAAACGATAAACTGACACAAAGACATTTGAATATGTGTGTATGGTCCTCCCGCACATGTGTAAACACTGACTCGGTGAAGCGTGACCTTTTCAACGTAATTGCGTATTATGGGACGTCACGAACGCGCATCACAGAACAGAGCAAGGCGAGCATTTGTGCTTATAAAACTTAAACTTTTATTTTTGAAATGACCGAACGTTTCGCTAGATAAGACCCGTATTCATCGTCTGGTGTCGTTTAAAGCCCGTTGAAGCGGCACTGACACTGTCATCTGGACCTTGAACCGTTTGGTCGCCAGTGACGTCCATTATATGGAGAAATGTGTTCATCAAAAACCTTCATTTCTGTTCGACTGAAGAAAGAAAGACATGGACATCTTGGATGACATGGGGGTGAGTAAATTATCAGCAAACTGCAACTTCCCTGTTTGTAGTTACTCTATATGTGCTTTCTATGAAATCTCTCCGCAGTTTGACATCAGCTTCCACAAGGGCATTCTGGGAGCCGATGACATCTCCTCCTCACAGAGGTCCGGTGACCACCCCGTGTGTTTTAGCCAGGCCATGTCAAAGGCAGTGTCCCGGGCCGGTGTGAAGCCCTCAGACTCGAGGAAGGCCATTAAGACCCATTAGCAGCTGCCAGAGGTTTCTTATGAAGTGCTGCCAATGTGTCATTCCCTCCCTTTGTCAGGCACACTACGCCCAGGGTTTGTTTTCTTACATACGGACCAAATGTGTGTCAGATCTTTTATTTAGGGGATGTTGGGGGGGTAGGTGGTGATTGTTTGCCTCCTGTGTCCGTCTGTTGGCCTGCATCCGACCCAATGCTTATGAGTCCATAATTGGACTTTGATCTAAATGAAGGCCGATATGTAGTTCTGGGAATGATGATGGGTCATTGGCTGGAAGGATGTTGGGCTTTGGTGAACGAGCCAATCATAGGCGGCCTCGGGGTGTGTGTTGCAGTCACTGCTGAAGTGTAATCAATAACTGTTGAATCATGTGATGAGGAATAACACGGTAATACTAAATGCAATATAAAGAAGTAATAACATACATTTTTGTTGTTAACAAAATCTAAAAATATTAATCATTTTCTTTTATTGAAATTAAGCTAAAATATACATATTAGATGAAAAAAAGCTTGGCATTCATGTTGCACTGAAATGGCTGAAGTCGAGGGTACTAAAATTACTCAAATTAAAATAAATGAAGGCTATATATAGAAATATTTAAAAGCAAACGAATAAAATGAGAGAAAAGCATATAACAAAATTACTTAAAAAATAAAAGCTAATTCTAAATATTAATAAATACTATAAAAGTAAATAATACTGATATAACACTGCAGTGGGTCTTTGAACTTGGTCAGATATTGAGGCATTTGGAACGATAAAATAATATAGCCTATGGAAATTGTAAAGATTTAAAAAAAAATAGTTAATGCAATGTATTATATTAATGCTTCTGACAGATGATATTTACATTTTTATCATGCATTCCCTATGATTTAAACCTGTGACCTTGGCGTTGTTTTATTAAATGCCGTTTTAAAACATTATGTTCCCACTCATGGGCTAATTTCCATACCAGAAAATTCAAATGCATAAATTTATTAAAATGAGACATAATTCAATCCAAACAAGTCCTGAATATCCATTTTCCTCCTAATTGTTTCATTCAAAAAATATTAAACTAGCTAGAAATGATTCTTTGTGTGAGCAATTCATGATTTTAAGGAGATCACTTCAAACTACTCTTGAAAAAATGCAGGGTTTTAACCCAAATTTGGGTCAAATATGGACAAACCCAACCGTTGGGTTAAAACATGTAATTAGAAAATGTCACCAAATGGCTGGGTTTGTCCATATTTGACCCAAATTTGGGTTAAAACAAGCCTGCATGTTTCATGGCATGGATTTACTGAACGCGTGTGTGTTCATGCTGACCGGTATCATTGTGTACGTGTCGCGCTGGACTCGTGTGTCTCCGGGACGGCCCGTACCTGAGCTCTTAAAGTGGCCCGTTACAGCATCAAAAGAGAAGATTGCATGGCTAATGCCAGGGGAAGGTGTGAGCTTTCTCGTCGGGTCATGGCGGGGGGGCTCTTTATAGACCCCACAGCCGTCTGATCCCAGCACAGAGACCTGTGTATTGGCAGCTGTTAAACTATTGAGTGACGATACGTCCACACACACACACACACACACACACACACACGGGCAGCAAATGGCAGAGGCGATGGCTAACACCTCCAGTCTGCCATACGGGATGATGGAACCAGGTTTAAAGACATGATCAAAATCTCGTCAGCAGTTCCTGTTCTTTCCATTGGAAAAACTCTCTGGGAAAGTGACATCTCTGGGTTTATCGGCACAATAAAAACTCTTCTTCTCTTTCTTTTCTGTCGAGGAAAGAGCAGTGTGTTGGTCTTGGCCATGACTTTGTCACTTCCTCCGGCTCGTCACTGTCACCCCGTCCCGAAAAGCCCCAGCCAAACTGGTTTGAGATCAGCTGCTGGAGTCCCGGAGCAGAGCCGCGGGTCCCAGCGTGAGTCTCCGCGGGACACTCTTGATCCCTGTGGGGTCTACAGTAGGAAACCTCCTGGAACGTTTAGATACGACACGGACGTTTCCTCTACAGAGCAGCCATGTGTTGTCAGTTACACATTCATGATGTTTTAACCTGATCAAAGATCACTTTATGACGCATTTGAGGGTTAGGGAAAAGTCAACGAGGTAAAGTTTGACCTCAAGTTTGCATATGGGATTCCCGAAAGCTGGAGTATTTAGTCTCGCGTGGCTTTTAAATGATAAGAAGGAATGACTCCTGGCACAAGCTTTGAGAAATGGCATTCCTAGCTCAACGGTTCTTATCATAACTAACCCCATAATGTGTGTGTTTTCATCATAACTAACCCCATAATGTGTGTTTTCATCATAACTAACCCCATAATGTGTGTGTTTTCATCATAACTAACCCCATAATGTGTGTGTTTTCATCATAACTAACCCCATAATGTGTGTGTTTTCATCATAACTAACCCCATAATGTGTGTTTTCATCATAACTAACCCCATAATGTGTGTGTTTTCATCATAACTAACCCCATAATGTGTGTGTTTTCATCATAACTAACCCCATAATGTGTGTGTTTTCATCATAACTAACCCATAATGTGTGTTTTCATCATAACTAACCCCATAATGTGTGTTTTCATCATAACTAACCCCATAATGTGTGTGTTTTCATCATAACTAACCCCATAATGTGTGTGTTTTCATCATAACTAACCCCATCTAATGTGTGTTTTCATCATAACTAACCCCATAATGTGTGTGTTTTCATCATAACTAACCCCATAATGTGTGTGTTTTCATCATAACTAACCCCATAATGTGTGTGTTTTCATCATAACTAACCCCATAATGTGTGTGTTTTCATCATAACTAACCCCATAATGTGTGTGTTTTCATCATAACTAACCCCATAATGTGTGTGTTTTCATCATAACTAACCCCATAATGTGTGTTTTCATCATAACTAACCCCATAATGTGTGTGTTTTCATCATAACTAACCCCATAATGTGTGTGTTTTCATCATAACTAACCCCATAATGTGTGTGTTTTCATCATAACTAACCCCATAATGTGTGTGTTTTCATCATAACTAACCCCATAATGTGTGTGTTTTCATCATAACTAACCCCATAATGTGTGTGTTTTCATCATAACTAACCCCATAATGTGTGTGTTTTCATCATAACTAACCCCATAATGTGTGTTTTCATCATAACTAACCCCATCTAATGTGTGTGTTTTCATCATAACTAACTCCATCTAATGTGTGTGTTTTCATCATAACTAACCCCATAATGTGTGTGTTTTCATCATAACTAACTCCATCTAATGTGTGTGTTTTCATCATAACTAACCCCATAATGTGTGTGTTTTCATCATAACTAACTCCATCTAATGTGTGTGTTTTCATCATAACTAACCCCATAATGTGTGTGTTTTCATCATAACTAACCCCATAATGTGTGTGTTTTCATCATAACTAACCCCATAATGTGTGTGTTTTCATCATAACTAACCCCATAATGTGTGTGTTTTCATCATAACTAACCCCCATCTAATGTGTGTGTTTCATCATAACTAACCCCATAATGTGTGTTTTCATCATAACTAACCCCATAATGGTGTGTGTTTTCATCATAACTAACCCCATAATGTGTGTGTTTTCATCATAACTAACCCCATCTAATGTGTGTTTTCATCATAACTAACCCCATAATGTGTGTTTTCATCATAACTAACCCCATCTAATGTGTGTGTTTTCATCATAACTAACCCCATCTAATGTGTGTGTTTTCATCATAACTAACCCCATCTAATGTGTGTGTTTTCATCATAACTAACCCCATAATGTGTGTTTTCATCATAACTAACCCCATAATGTGTGTGTTTTCATCATAACTAACCCCATAATGTGTGTGTTTTCATCATAACTAACCCCATAATGTGTGTTTTCATCATAACTAACCCCATAATGTGTGTTTTCATCATAACTAACCCCATAATGTGTGTGTTTTCATCATAACTAACCCCATAATGTGTGTTTTCATCATAACTAACCCCATAATGTGTGTGTTTTCATCATAACTAACCCCATAATGTGTGTGTTTTCATCATAACTAACCCCATAATGTGTGTGTTTTCATCATAACTAACCCCATAATGTGTGTGTTTTCATCATAACTAACCCCATAATGTGTGTGTTTTCATCATAACTAACCCCATAATGTGTGTGTTTTCATCATAACTAACCCCATAATGTGTGTTTTCATCATAACTAACCCCATCTAATGTGTGTGTTTTCATCATAACTAACCCCATAATGTGTGTGTTTTCATCATAACTAACCCCATAATGTGTGTTTTCATCATAACTAACCCCATCTAATGTGTGTGTTTTCATCATAACTAACCCCATAATGTGTGTTTTCATCATAACTAACCCCATCTAATGTGTGTGTTTTCATCATAACTAACCCCATCTAATGTGTGTGTTTTCATCATAACTAACCCCATCTAATGTGTGTGTTTTCATCATAACTAACCCCCATAATGTGTGTTTTCATCATAACTAACCCCATAATGTGTGTTTTCATCATAACTAACCCCATAATGTGTGTGTTTTCATCATAACTAACCCCATAATGTGTGTGTTTTCATCATAACTAACCCCATAATGTGTGTTTTCATCATAACTAACCCCATCTAATGTGTGTGTTTTCATCATAACTAACTCCATCTAAT
>JARPMJ010007760.1:0-40289 GCA_033366665.1 Phoxinus dragarum | reverse complement strand
ACAAATATGTTATAGCTGGAGTACACCTGTAGCAAAATATACCAAGCATAAACCACAACATTGAATATCAGAGCATTATTGCATTCTTTAACACACTGATCAGGGGCGTAACTATCGGTAAGCAGGGTAAGCGGTTGCTTACGGGCCCGGACCAATCAGAGGCCCGCCCGCGTGACTGGACGATATTGATTGACAGGCCCAGGCGGGTCCCCCTATCGCATTTTACTACTTATAGTCTGATCGCATTTAATTTTTTGCTTATTGATTTGAATAAATAATGACAACAACATATTTGACTGATCATTAAATAAATGTTTGAAACGAACAATGATGAATTTGGTGTAATTTGTTTCGAATTGGGACTGGGGAATCCCCGGGTGAACATGCGCATTGCGTGCAAAACAGTAAAAACTGGTGAACTTGAGACAGATATGGAGTCGTCAAATTTTAAACACAAAAGTGGATTTCAGAAGCGCAAATGAAAAGAGGAATTTGATTAATTAATTAATAAATTACCAAAAATAGGAAGCTTCTTTAAAAAAGATGACACGGGGAGATTGAGATGGAGCAAGAGAGTGAAGGGAGTAAAGCACCTGAAGCGACCGCTGGTAGTAGCAGCTCCGTGGTTTAATAGCAGTGACAGTAACAGTAACAGTAACAATTTGTTATGGTGCGCAGTCACCAGTTTTTTTGTTTTTTTGGTGTGCGTGTAGCGTCATCACGTGTTGTAGTAGGGGGGCCCGCCTTGATAATCCTGCTTAAAGGCCCGGTGTTGACTCGTTATGCCACTGACACTGATGGTGTACCTGGTTCTAGCCACTGCTTGTTTCGCTGTTCCCCCTCCAGAGGTGGGTGTGAACAGCAGGGAAATGCAGGGGTGTCATTTTCATGAATGTCCTGAACATGGTTCACCAGGCTTTGCCATTTGGCCTGCATCACATCTGGATTCTCCATCAGGAGTTGAAGCAGCAGTCCAGTACAGGTGGTTGACAATTGCTGGCTTCCACAGCTTCAGGTCCTCACAGTGGAACTGAAACAAAATGGTTTGTTTGATAGCTTCATACTCACCTGGACAAGCTGAAGATCTATGATCTTGTTTGTTCTCTCCTCTATCAAGGAGTAAGTGCCATACTTTTGTCACAGGTCGGGTGGGCCAAGCTAGACGGCACCCACCCCTGAACCAGGACCACCTCAAGGAACGTGTCAGAGGGAAGAGTCAGAGACAGAGAATAAAATTAACAAGTTTTATTTTGAAGTAAAAGCAAATTGGAAACCCTAATCTAAATCTTCTCCCTTGTTGCCCTCAGGGATCGGGGGTGGACGGTGCAGTGACTGGGGACTCTCCCGCCCTCTTCCCCAGTACAGACCCTGCAGCAGATGACCAGCGCACAGGTGGGGGCGGTGGGCAAACGAACGGTCCGGTAAGTCTTCTCTGGTAAGTAGATAAGTCTAACCTTCCTTCACAGGTGGGGGGTGCGGTCGACGAACGAACAGTCCGATAAGTCTCCTCTGGTAAGCAGATAATTCCAACCTTCCTTCACAGGTATGGGCGTTGGGGCAGAGGGATATCAGTCAAGTACGTGTCCGGAGGGGACCCGATCTTACGGGGGGTGGCTAGGGGAGTCTTCCGCGGACGCTGTTCCAGAGCGAGGGGGTTCCAAAGTGGTCACGGACCCAACGCCGACAGCTAAACGGGGCTTCTTCTGACACAGACAGGGTGGATATTCCAGACAGAGGGGGCCAGCCTCACGTTCGTGACAGAAGGACAGCCGCTTCTCCCAGCACAGGTGACTATACGGATGCAGCAGGCTCGAAGGCGACAGGCTGCACGAGGCTTCTACTGGGACAGACAGAATAGGTGCTTCAGGCAAAGCATACAGTACACATGCACTGGAAGGAACGAACACTGCTCACAACACAGATGAGTTGCAGGGGTACAGCAGACTCGAAGTCGACAGGCTGCACGGGGCTCCTGCTGAGACAGACAGAATACGTGCTTCGGACAAAGCATACAGTTTACATGCGTTGAGGGGAACGAACACTTCTCACAATACAGATGGGCTGCGGAGATACAGCAGACTCAAGTCAAACAGGCTGAACGGGACTTCTTCTGACGCAGGACAGAGTAGGTATTTCAGACAGGGCGCGCCAACCTCACATTCGAGACAGAGGGACAGTCACTTCTCCCAGTACGGGTGGGCTACGAGGATACAGCAGACTCGAAGTCGACAGGCTGCACCGGGCTTCTACTGAGACAGACAGAATAGACGCTTCAGACAAAGTACACAGTTCACATGCATTGGAAGGAACGGACACTTCTCATAATGCAGATGGGCTGCGGGGATACCGCAGACTCAAGTCAAACAGGCTAAACAGGTCTTTTTCTGACACAGACAAAGTGAACATTTCAGACAAGGCGGGGCCAACCTCACATTCAGGGCAGGGGGACAGTCACTTCCCCCAGTACGGGTGGACTACGAGAATACAGCAGACTCCAAGTGGACAGGCTGCACAAAGCTTTTACTGAGACAGGCAGTGAACATTACAACAGGGCATCTCCTCTCCTATCAGCACAAACAGAGGGGTTAATTCCAATCCAAGATGATAATTCTTCAACATCCAACAGTTAGAATAGATTAATGTCACGAACTCTCACTTTTGACAGTAGACCAGCATAACACAGGGAGAGTGCACGGCAAAAAGGGAATGTATCTTCCACACACACAGCAATTCCACTTCAAGCATATAAGGTGGGGGAAACGTCAATCTTAGGCACTGCAAACTAACTTCACAAGGTGCAATTTAAAACCAGCACTCACCCTTGGGTCTCTGTGCGAGGGGGACCGTGATCATCAATACTGCAGATAATATTTTGGGAGGTTTTTCTTCACATACACGGGCAGAGTTCACATCACCATTTCTCAATGGAGGGGGGAGATAAGAGATCGGTAAGGAATCAATACAATCCACTCAGTGACATTTATGATCGTGATCCAACACTCCAAGCCACATCCAATTCAGTGTCAAATGCATGCAATTACGAGACTCAGTTCTCAGTTACTTAGCTCCTCTCTAGTGCAAACGGGATATTTCACTCTTCCTCCGTTGTCCTCAAGTCGCTCGTTGGTGTTTTTAAGCCTCCAACGTCGTCTTCAAGGCAGCACTGCATGGAAGGCACTCCCCGCCCCCAATAGTTTCAGCCAATCACAACACTGGTGCTCAAATTGGCCCTCAACAGTTTTCAGCCAATCACAACGCTGGTGCTCAAATTGAACTTTGAGCGCCAACGAGCAATCATGACTCGGATCTTGACTGGATTCAACTTGGCTCGGTAAGATGCATGGAGCATTATTCTAAGAAATGATCATAATTTATAATGGAATGTTTATTATTAAATAAATGACTATGCTTTGAAATATAGCAAACACTTGCTGCTAGAGATTTTCTTTGCTGGACGGGACACTTCAGCTAGCTAGCTAACTGTAAACAGATTGCAATGATAGATTTTAGCTAACTGTTTTAAGCCAAGGTTAGCTCAAAATGTAGTCAACCTGTTCAAATAGCTGGCAGTGGTGAACATTCAATTTATTTTGGCAAGTAGCCTACCTAATTATCCATGCAGGACAGCTAGTAATGGGGGCAGCAGTTAGCGTTAGCTATCTTCCAGGCAGCCCAATTCATTTTCACAATTCACAGTCTGCTTATAACAGCTACAAGACAACCTAGTTAAATGAGCTGCCCAAAGGCATGGATTATGGGTGTCTTTTCAAAACAACTTTAAGCATCCATTGCTGAGTAAGATTTAAGACATGCTTAGACATGTGCTCTTAATACTTGGTAGCTCTAAGGCAGCCATTTATTCCTAGATATCTTGAAGGCATCCAGGATAGAGCTAGATAAAGTCAGACTGACTTCTAAGACAGCTTTGTAATATTGACTTACTCTGATGCAGCCTGTTGAATTTTAGATAACTCCAAGGCAGCTGAGGTGATGTTAGTAACACTGGGTAACTCCAAGGCAGCCATTTATTCCTAGATAACTGGAATGCATCCAGGATAGAGCTAGAAAAAGCCACACTGACTTCGAAGCAGCTTTGTAATACTGGCTTACTCTGAGGCAGCCTGTTAAACTTTAGATAGCTCCAAGGCAGCTGAGGTGATGTTAGTAACACTGGGTAACTCAAAGGCAGCCATTTATTGCTAGATAACTGGAAGGCATCCAGGATAGTCCTAGACAAGGAATACTGACTTCTAAGCAGCTTTGTAATACTGGCTTACTCTGAGTCAGCCTGGTTAAACTTTATATAACTCCAAGGCAGCTGAGGTGATGTTTTAACACTGAGTAACTCCAAGGCAGCCATTTATTCCTAGATAACTGGAAGGCATCCAGGATAGACCTAGACAAAGCCAGACTGACTTCTAAGCAGCTTTGTAATACTGGCTTACTCTGAGGCAGCCTGTTAAACTTTAGACAGCTCCAAGGCAGCTGAGGTGATGTTAGTGGACACTGGGTAACTCAAAGGCAGCCATTTATTGCTAGATAACTGGAAGGCATCCAGGATAGTCCTAGACAAAGGAAGACTGACTTCTAAGAAGCTTTGTAATATTGACTTACTCTGAGGCAGCCTGTTGAATTTTAGATAACTCCAAGGCAGCTGAGGTGATGTTTTAACACTGAGTAACTCCAAGGCAGCCATTTATTCCTAGATAACTGGAAGGCATCCAGGATAGTCCTAGATAAAGCCACACTGACTTCTAAGCAGCTTTGTAATACTGGCTTACTCTGAGGCAGCCTGTTGAACTTTAGATAACTCCAAGGCAGCTGAGGTGATGTTAGTAACACTGGGTAACTCAAAGGCAACCATTTATTCCTAGATAACTGGAAGGCATCCAGGATAGAGCTAGACAAAGGAAGACTGACTTCTAAGCAGCTTTGTAATACTGGCTGACGCTGAGGCAGCCTGTTAAACTTTAGATAGCTCCAAGGCAGCAGAGGTGATGTTTAACACTGGGTAACTCCAAGGCAGCCATTTATTCCTAGATAACTGGAAGGCATCCAGGATAGAGCTAGAAAAAGCCAGACTGACTTCTAAGCAGCTTTGTAATACTGGCTTACTCTGAGGCAGCCTGTTGAACTTTAGATAACTCCAAGGCAGCTGAGGTGATGTTTTAACACTGGGTAACTCAAAGGCAACCATTTATTCCTAGATAACTGGAAGGCATCCAGGATAGAGCTAGACAAAGGAAGACTGACTTCTAAGAAGCTTTGTAATACTGGCTAACTCTGAGGCAGCCTGTTAAACTTTAGATAGCTCCAAGGCAGCTGAGGTGATGTTAGTAACACTGGGGTAACTCAAAGACAACCATTTATTCCTAGATAACTGGAAGGGCATCCAGGATAGAGCTAGATAAAGCCACACTGACTTCTAAGAAGCTTTGTAATACTGGCTTACTCTGAGGCAGCCTGTTGAATTTTAGATAACTCCAAGGCAGCTGAGGTGATGTTTTAACACTGAGTAACTCCAAGGCAGCTATTTATTCCTAGATAACTGGAAGGCATCCAGGATAGAGCTAGATAAAGCCAGACTGACTTCTAAGCAGCTTTGTAATACTGGCTTACTCTGAGGCAGCCTGTTGAACTTTAGATAACTCCAAGGCAGCTGAGGTGATGTTAGTAACACTGGGTAACTCAAAGGCAACCATTTATTCCTAGATAACTGGAAGGCATCCAGGATAGAGCTAGACAAAGGAAGACTGACTTCTAAGAAGCTTTGTAATACTGGGTTTACTCTGAGGCAGCCTGTTAAACTTTATATAGCTCCAAGGCAGCTGAGGTGATGTTAGTAACACTGGGTAACTCAAAGGCAACCATTTATTCCTAGATAACTGGAAGGCATCCAGGATAGAGCTAGATAAAGCCAGACTGACTTCTAAGCAGCTTTGTAATATTGACTTACTCCGAGGCAGCCTGTTAAACTTTAGATAACTCCAAGGCAGCTGAGGTGATGTTAGTAACACTGGGTAACTCAAAGACAACCATTTATTCCTAGATAACTGGAAGGCATCCAGGATAGAGCTAGACAAAGGAAGACTGACTTCTAAGAAGCTTTGTAATACTGGCTTACTCTGAGGCAGCCTGTTGAATTTTTGATAACTCCAAGACAGCTGAGGTGATGTTTTAACACTGAGTAACTCCAAGGCAGCTATTTATTCCTAGATAACTGGAAGGCATCCAGGATAGAGCTAGATAAAGCCAGACTGACTTCTAAGCAGCTTTGTAATACTGGCTTACTCTGAGGCAGCCTGTTGAACTTTAGATAAATAACTCCAAGGCAGCTGAGGTGATGTTAGTAACACTGGGTAACTCAAAGGCAGACATTTATTCCTAGATAACTGGAAGGCATCCAGGATAGACCTATACTGACTTCTAAGCAGCTTTGACATACTTAATAATAGCTAAAAGCTTTGGCTTACTCTGAGGCAGCCTGATAAAGTTTTAGATAACTCCAATGCAGCGGAGGTGATGTTTTAACACTGGGATAGATCTAGGCACAGACAGACTGGCTTGGCTGGTTAACGTTACCTCTGAGGCAGGGTGTTAAATTGTATATATGTATTTTGCTAAGTAACTCTAATCCGGTTGTTAGATAACTGTGAAACATGTACAAATACAAATCGACTTCTGTTGCTTTGTAAAACTAGCTTCGTCCACTTGTTAATTTCAGATAACTGCAAGGCATTTTAAATAAGTGTCTCTTCCATTTACATAACTAAGAGGTAGCCACATCATTTTAATTATTTGATATTTAACTGTATACCCTGCTTACCCTACTGTTTTGCCTCTGTTTTTTATCATGTAGGTGTATTTATTGGAAAAGATGCCTGTGGTCACACGAAGTAAGTGTAAACCTGAATACATTTTAGGGGTCATTCTAAATTACACTATTAATTTACCATTTTTAAAATCTCATTGTGTTTATAGGGAGAAAATTTACATCCATTCTTTCATGATGCTTTATTCTTCAGTATTTGCATAACATAAATGTCTATTACATATAATGACAGAAATGTACTAAACCATACCTTGTATTGTCCTCCAGAAAAAGCAAGGAACACGAAGCAACATGATTCAAATGGAAGTACCGGTAAGCAATTGTGCTTATTAACACAAACAGCTTGCTCACGGGGTAAGGGTCTTCTTCGACTTTTCAATTTTTCATTGATGGAAACCCCTGTAAATACATGTAACTCACTATTTTTCAATTCATTATCTCACCCATCAATTAATTCATCCATTCATCGACCATTTTTTTTCCATCCATCTATACATACTTTGGTAACACTTTACGGTAAGGATACATGAATGTTCATGAATTCATGTATAACTTCATGCATGAATTATGCATTAATTAATGCATTAATATCTCATGAATCATTAGGAACTAACATGAGTTCAAACATTTTTCATTCATGACTTCATGGATGAACAACACCCTTAATTCAAACATTAACTAAGATGAGTACATCATCCGAATTATAATTTATTACGCATTACCTAGTCACCACTTTAGTTGAGGGGCCACACACATGATGAAGTCATTGATAGATAATGCCTTAGTTAATGATGGCTACTGTATTTGAAAAAAAGACCCCAAAATAGACCAATCACACCTCATAGCACACACATTCTTTTGACATTCAAATACAGTAGTCATCATTAACTAAGCCTTATATTTTAATGACTTCATGTGTGTGGCCCCTCAACTTAAATGGTGACTAGGTGGGTGCCTAGATCATAATGAAAACACATTTAATCAGTGTTTCTAAGGACCTTGTCACCACTTTAGTTAACAGAAGTTGTGTGCTATGAGCTGTGATTGGTCTATTTTGGAGTCTGTCCAATTACCTGAAGGCTATGATATGAACTGCTGACATTCAAATACAGTAGCCATCATTAACTAAGCATTATCTATCAATGACTTCATCATGTGTGTGGCCCCCTCAACTAAAGTGGTGACTAGGTCATTTGAAACACTGATGAACAATGTGCTATTAATGGTGGCATAACTGTGAACAAAGAAAACATCATAATCATGCGTAATAAATTATAATTCGGATGATGTACTCATCTTAATGTTTGAATTAAGGTGTTGTTCATCCATGAAGTCATGAATGAAAAAACGTTGAACTCATGTTAGTTCCTGATGATTCATGAGATATTAATGCATAATTCATGCATGAAGTTATACATGAATTCATGATAATTCATGTACCCTTACCGTAAAGTGTTTCCCATACTTTTACCAAAATGAATCAACCCCTATCTAGTCACTTCCAGCTATTCATCTTTTTGGTCTTTTTTTTATTTTCAAGGGCCAGCGAAACGGTCCCAAAATCCAAATTTTTCATACATCACCTCTGGTGACCCCTCCACTGGCCCTCCAGCCCCCACCCCCTGTCTCCAAGGACACCCTAGGGTCATCTGTTCACCTGCCCAAGACCACTTTGAAGATCCCCAGTTTGGACAAGACCATGAACCAGATCCCCAGGATGCACAAGGCTCTGAACCAGATCCCCAGGGGCGCACAAGACCACGAACTAGATCCCCAGGCACACAAGACCCTGAAGACCCAAAGGACACCCAGCTTTTCGTTGTGTGCCAAGCCTCCTAAAGGTGTGCTCTGGTCACCGTGCACATAGGTAAGAATTATGATAAACATTTAAGCTTAATATGTTTTTTTCTTAGCAGCAGAAATTTTTTATCACATTTTGTTTCATAACCAACAAAATAGGGTAACACTTTAGAATAATGGTCCTTCATTAATGAGTAACTTTGCAGGAAGTAATGCAGGACTAATGAGTAATTCTAAATTAATACTTCAGCTACTACTAACAAATATAGAAACAAGCTTAACTAATTCGTTAAGTAAATCAAATTTAGGACATAGTTCCTTATTAGGTAATCAATTACTTGATGAGATTGGCATCATTAAAAACTAATAGGTGATCTATCACAAATTAAAAATAATTACTAATTACTAATCACAACATTAACTTGTCTGACACGTTAGCAATTGTCTTTCTTTTTTATATATAAAAGGTCATAAAAGGCATCACTAATTACTCAAGTGTTACCTAGTCATTATGCAGGAACTACTAATGATCTGGACCATTATTTTAAAGTGCTAACGTGTCAGACAAGTTAATGTTGTGAATAGTAATTAATTAGTAACTCTTTATAATTTGTGATAATTACCTATTAGTTTTTTAATGATGCCAATCTCATCAAGTAATGATTAATTACCTAATAAGGAACGATCTCCTAAATTTTATATTACTTACTGATTAGTAAAGCTTGTTTCTGTATTAGTTAATAGTAATAGCTGAAGAGTTTATTTAGAATTACTCATTAGTACTGCATTACTTCCTGCATAGTTACTCATTAATGACCAACCCGGTCTCACACAAAAGCATATACTGATGCTTCCTAACCATGCGTCTTACTCCCAATTTCCACCACATGGCAACGGCTCCGCTGCATGACGGCTCCGTGCTCCGCCGTCCTTCAATACTCACCAGCTCCGGATTTGATGCGGAACGGCTGCGCACATGACTGACAGGTGAAGTCACGAGCTCTCGTAAATTCACGTTTGGGTTAGGGTTAGGGTTAGTTCCGCAGTCAGTGGAAATACACACATTGGGCCCCTATCTTGCACCCAGCGCAATTGACTTTGAACACCGACGCATGTATCATTCCTATTTTGCACCCGCGCACAGCGGACTTTTCCCCTCCACAGACCGCACGTCGGTAAATTAGGGAATGAACTTGCGCTCGCGGGGGCGGTTCAGCGCAAAGAGGAGGCGTGTGTTCCGGCGCAAAACTTCCATGGTGCTATTTTCCAGTTTTAGAAAGCAATTGCGCCACTGACCAGGAACAAAACAGTCTAAAGACAGTGGCGCGTTGCGCGTTAGTGATATGGTATTTTAAGGCGCGTGCTTGGCCATAATGTTAACGCGCATCCACTTTGATTCTCTAATATAAACAGACGCAGCAGTTTTCATTTTTGCAAATCATACATTATTACAAGGAAAAATATTAACACACGAGGGAAATAATTGTTTGTGTCTGTGAAGATGAGAAAAAGATCTATCTAGATAAAAAAAAAAAAATCTAGATTAGGCTACACATTTACCCAAATTATACGCCTGTTTAACCGAAGCTAATTTGGGTGGGTTTCTCCCATCATCCCCAATGTCACTTCTCTGAGTTTTACGGTCCTGACGAGAACGTCGGTTTCCTCGGCTGTGAACCGCTCCTGGTGTGCGCTGGCAAATCCGCCGTTATAATAGCGATCCGCCATGGAACAAGCGCGCCGGCCGGCTCTTAAAGGGAATGTGAGAGGACACTCTGATTGGTTTATTTCACGTTACGCCCAAACCACACCTATGAATAATGAAGCTACTTCAGACCAACCCCTTTTACATTTGCGCCAGGCGCAAGAGTCATTTATCCCGCCGGGGAAAATAGCAACAGCGCCGGGATCCGCCCACAAAGTTACTTGCGCTTTGCGCTTTGACACTTGCGTTTCAGATCGTTAAAATAGGGCCCATTGACTTTAATGGAAACCTATTGACTCTGCCGTCGTGCCGGAGCGGATCCGCAGTTGTCACGCATTTGGTGGAGGGGGTTACATCCGATGCACAGGTTACACCTTTAGCGTCAATATGAGACCCAGATAGAAATAGGCCAAAAGGCGCCTCCTAGCGGTACCTTAACCCAGACCTAAACCTAACCATAACCCATGCGTCTCATATTGACGCTAATGGGGTACCCTGTGCGTCGGATGTATGCGTCATGGTAAAGATGCGTCAGTATATGATGCCTTGGTGTGAGACTGTGTTGCAATGGCAGACCATTATTCTAAAGTGTTACCCAAAATAGGATCTAGTATGTGTCTGGCATGATGATGAAAGTTAATAGGATTAGCTAATTATGGTACAGGAGCTCGATAGAAAACAACACATGAACAACCTAACAATGATTGGCAATCACAAGTTTACAAAAGCATATCTACCGGTTTGATTTCTTGGATTTAGACTCATCACTCATGGGCCTCTGTTTTTAAATATGTTTGACAAAGGTACCCTGTATCTGTGGAGGAGGTGAAGAGGAGGACTGCTCCTCCAGAGATGATGTCTGTTAATACACTGACGTCACTCCTCAGAATTAATAAAAATGAAAAAAGGAACCTGAAGGAGGAGCTGAAGAAGGTGGGAGTGGTCCCTGGGCCTGTCACCCAGGTGACATCATTGTGCACCAGATTGACAGAGGGTACAGTTCAATTTGGTTGCAAAGTTGGTTATGTTGCTAAGTAGTTGTAAAAAAAAATGCACTTTGACATAACAGTGTATCGAAGGCAGTGTTCATTTTATTCACATTTATTTTCCGTTTTACCTTTTGTTATTAAAGGGGAAGCAAAGGACCTTTGCCAGTCTGTTGGTGTCCTTGCAGCCAAGGGCATCAAGTTTGAGGCAGTGACCATGCCGATGACCACTGACCTAATTGTGGCTATTGGGAAAGCAACTGAGTTAAAGTAAGCATTTGCAAAAAAAATATATATAATAATAATAATAATAAAAAAAACTTTATACATTTGTGTGCTCAGACATGGATGCTAAAATTTTAGTTGCAGGGCTTAAAGGCACTGTGCCTGAATTCAAGAGTGGGCCAACATTTAACATTTGATAGATAGTTTATAGTCATATATAATGATATTTAGATAATTTCAGGCACAGAATGGTTTCTTGCTTTTAAGCTCTGTCAGTCTTATAAGCTTCACTATATTGATATAAATGCACAGACAAAGCTATATACTAAGAACATTCAATGTCTCCCTCCAGATACCAGTTGCAACATTTGGCTGAGGAGGTTCAAAGGAATGGCCAGGACTTCCACAACTTGAGCCATGGTCTGGGGCCAGGAATGGTTAACGTTGTGGTGGAGATTTTGTCAAAATGCATAGATGACAACATAAAAAAAATGCAGTCATAATCCTCTCCCTTTACATTTTTGCACAAGTTGATGCATGTTTGCACATTTTCAGTTATTTTATGTAAAATTAATGGTTTTATAAAGAATTATTGACATCTTTCAGAGTTGTGTTTTTCATTTATCCTTTAACTAGGGTTAGTTAGTATCAACACACTAGCCTCGGGCACCAATAAGCCCTGGCCAAACAAGGCAGCACTTAGTTAAAAAGATATCATCTCACTGTACATTATAAAAACACAATGTACAACATTAGGCTGTATAAAACCACCAAACAAAAACAGGAGACAGATATGAGCTGTGAAAAATCATTATTCTTTATTGGTTCAAGCAAGACAAGCTCATACAAACAAGACAAGCACATACTTCAAAGAAAACTGAGTGAATGTAACTCATCCCTCATGGCTTTTGGATCTCAAGTAAAAGTTATACTTACAAATATGCAACAAAAGACTCTGTTAAGAAACGCACAAAAACAGCAATTATATTAACAAACATATTCCCCAGCCTTAACCCTAATCCCGCTATGTATCTTCACTCTGAGCAGAGTTCAACTTGCGACCCCTTTTTCTTTTAGTACCTTTAGGCTTAAAATTCCTGTCCTTATTTACTTTGTGGATTTCTTTTTCTGGATTGTTTGTGCATTTGTGTGCACTTGCCAATTTCCTTTTTGTGAGTTCAATTGCTTTCCTGTATTTATGTAGCCTTTCTATCTTCCTCTTTTTGCTTTGTGTTTGGAACCTACCAAAGGCAAGCTGGTGGGCTGCTTTAATGTTGTTATATAGGGCCAATGAAGGATTATAACTTTCGCTGTCACACCAACTACTCAAATCTTTGAGCATTTTCCGGATACAGTACTGTGGCTGTGCTGTGTCTGTGTGTTGTGGCTGTGCTATGTCTGTGCTGTCCAATTGTGGCAGTGTATCGTCAGAATTAATTTGCTCTGTCTCATCATTGATTTCACTTCTGACTGTCTGACTTTCATACAGTTTATTTGCCACCAACAAACACACACATAATTCACCCAAACTGTTTGTTAAACAAGAGCACTGTTGTTTAGAAACAAAGACTATGCCCACGTGGTCACTATAGTGGACCACAATCGTGTTCCCATCAATCAAGAATTGCTGGGTTGCACTTAACATTTCTGCTTTTTGTTGTCGAAGTGCAACTATGTCCACCTTATCTTTTGCCAACTCTTGAGCTAATGCTAAGTGCTTGCACTTTTGACCTTGTCCATTGACTGGACATTGGCACAAACAGTGCAGCAAATCAACCTCATAAAAAAGACCAGGTTTATTTTCTGAGGGGACACGGAAGAGACCTCCAGACAGATGACTGACGTATTGATCAAGTCCATGAGACCTCATCCTCTCAGCCGCTTTAGCACTGTCGTCGGGATATGACACTTGGGATGGGACTCGGCCAGCAAGTTTTAAAATCATCCAAATGGCTAAAGACATAAGGGTTTATAATCAGTGGGTTGCCAGGGTTTCATAGATTTAGACTAACCAACAACCACCCACCTACACAAATTCTGACTATACTAAATAGCATTTTTTTTAATGACCTTCAATGTTCTTCAGTTTTAGTATTCATTCTGTTTACAGTGCTGAATATTTTAACCAAGAACCCACATAAAGGTTTGGATATAGACTTACCAGTAGTATTTCACAACATGGTTATGAAGGATAAGTAATAAGTCATCCAACCTCTTGTTGCAATATCCCCCAAGAAAGTTGTACTTGATCCCAAAGAAGAACCTTTAAAAGGAGATATCTGTATTAACTTTTGGATTATACAGTGTAAATTTTCTTGTAGACAGTAATTTAATAACTTCTGGATATCCTTAAAGCAGCACCAGGTAGAAATTCCATTTTGATCAAACAACGGCCCCTAGAGTCTATGTGGAGCACTTGTATTTAACGTTACTGTCCTAAATACCACTCAGGCAGAGCACTCTTCACTCACGGCTAATTAGGGCCCAAGCCTTATAAGGCGAAGGCCCTATTGTTTTCCTTAGGATAATTTTTGTTCAGTTTTTTTTTTTTCAACTTCTCGGGCACTTTTGGGGCTCTTAACATGCTCAAAAACTCTTGAAACTTTGCACACGGGTCAGAAACCGCGGCCAACAGGTCCGGGCTGAAGCTGGTACCGGGGCGTGGCAGGGGGGGCTCGACAGAAAATCAAGATTGGCTCGCGTTGCACTGACATTGGTACAAACTGATAAACGGTCAGTGAAGCAGAAGCACAAATGATTAGCGCATGATTGAGTTTGCCATTTGATGTTGGGCAGCGTTGTTGTGTTCACGCCGGCGCGATATATAAATATAGCTGCAAGCAGCGATGGAGGGTCCAAGATGGTGGCACCACAACCCCTGTGTCTTTAGTGTAACTAAAGGCACCGGGCTGGCGGTGCAACCGGCTTGGGCCCGCAATCGCTGCTTGCAGCTATATATATATATATATATATATATATATATATATTAGGGCTGTCAAAGTTAACGCGTTAATTACGCGTTAACGCAAAATCATATTAACGGCACTAATTTTTTTAACGCGCGATTAACGCAGCGCTTACTTTCTGTTTGACCCGTGGCCCAACCCCTAGTTGGAGAAATGGAGATACACAGTGTTGCCAACTTAGCGGCATTGCAGACACCTTTAGCGATTTTTTTACTCTTCAAAAAAGCGCCCAAACCATATTTAGTTTCTGAGAATCGCCGGTGCTCTCCCAGCACGCGCGCACATCTCCCTCTCTCTCTCTCTCTCTAGAGGAGCAGCGCTTTTAATTCAGTTAAACACAGATATTATGTTGCTTCTCTAATTTTACATACAAGTAGAGCCGAAATCACAGCACAGATGTCTTTATCTTATGTGTATTTGATTTCATCAGATGACGGCTTGATTATCAGGATTTTTGTGCAGAGATTTTTTTCCCATTTACGTCAGCTTAACGCGCTATTTTCCAGGCTGTTTGAGATAATAGAATGCCTAAAAATCTATACACTATCTGGGAAAAATCTATACACTATCTATACACTATCTGGGAAAATACACTATCATACTATCTTCATATGATAGTATGAAAACTGGACGAGCGAATGAGGCGAATTCGCATCTACCGCGCCGGACTAAACGCCTCATTCAGGACCTCCAGACGCGCGTTAACGCGTCTTCACATTGAAATCACTCGCGCCAGACGCTCTATTCGCGTTCGGTGTGAACGAACGCAGCATACTTGTCCGCGGTTCGTCCGACGCTGCTTCTGAATCTCTCTCCGGCCGGTGAGGTTTAGCCTACTGTTATAGTGTTCCTTCCATATAAAAAACGTTTATGTCCATATTAACTTCAGCCGGTTAGCCAGTAAGCTCCGACGTTGGTGAAAACATTGCCCTTGATGACAACGACGAAGAAGAAGATTTATATTCTTTAGCTTTTATTGGCAGTTGGCAAACAAGCGGAGTGATGCGCGATGCATTACCGTCCGCCACCACGCACGGTAATAGAGCTTTTGTGAAATGAAACTAAGTTTAAGTTGTTTTAAAAAACCTAAAAGAGCTTTTGACACTCCGCCCCCATTTAATGGGTCGCGTTTCAGTCACTATTTCATATTCATTCCGTTGTTTGACAACAGAAACAGTAAAATATATCAATGAAAACAGTTTTATTGAGAATTTAGCTTCATCAAAATGGGCACAGAGAGAGACAAACTAATATAATAATAAATAATAAATGTACATTGAGCATTTTCAGAAGAGCTGCCCTGTCATGCAAAAATCTAAAGATGTTTGGTTTTGTAAATTGCTCAGTGCAAAGAAAGAGACGTAATGGGAACCTGGTATTTCTTTGTTCTTTCTTCATGTGTCTAATAGACATGAACAAGTTCTTTGAAAAACATCTATGACCTTTGAAACATGTCTCGTCTTCATGCTCTATGTTGACTATGGTTTCAATAATACACATACATTTGCATAAAGCATCCATATTTATCCATGCCCATAATGATTAGAGTATTACAAACTGAAAAGTATTAATTTAAGGTACATTTAGAACAAATAAAAAATGTGCGATTAATCGCGAGTTAACTCATGACAATCATGCGATTAATCGCGATTAAATTTTTTTAATCGATTGACAGCCCTAATATATATATATATATATATATATATATATATATATATATATATTGTTGTTGTGTTTAGGCACATTGAAAGATTTGTTCACCTCTCCACAACATTATTTGTTTCACTCTGGTGGTGGAAAAACATCCGGCCAAAATTGGACCACATGGCACCACACTGTATCCAATTGTCCTTCAGGTAGTTCAGCACTCTGTCTGACCCAGTCTCTTTGTGAATATTTTTAAGGACCGTAGAAGCTGTCTGGTGAAATTCTTTCTCCTAGAAATGTAGGTGAAATTAGGGACAATGATTAGATTATTTTTATAATTACGATCACCCACCATTCATACTTTATTTTCTTACTCTGCACACAAATACAACCCATAAGAAGGGAGGGGTATAAACTCAGCCTACTGTTACACTGTCAAATTCCTGCTGAATTCTTAGTGAGCTTGACTGGATAATGGCTGACATGACATTTTTTGTGAGCACAATCCTGTTTATCAAGGTGAAGTTTCAGAAGGAAGAACACTTAACTGTACGGCATTGCTTCAATAAACATACTCCTTGAATAATGATGTTTCTCACAGCTGGATCTTGGACCTGGCCTCCATCTTTCTTGACAAGCCAACGATGGATTGCCTTCATGTCAAACAAAATTAACAATAACAGAATCAGTGATGACTCTTTAGATCTTTTTACAAATCCTACCATTTAGTAAGTAATCTTTGAAATCTTGAAAACAGCAATATATTTTTTCAAGGTTACACATCTGCATTAGTCCTATAAGTTATGCTCACTTGGAGGACATGGAACCAGCAAAGCAACACAGAGGTATGCGGGAAGACAGTCTTAATTGCCTTGATTTCTGTCTGGTCCTTGTCAACCATAACACATCTAGGAATGGAAATTGAACTTGTTGAACATGTAAATTGAAGTGTTGAGTTCATAAAATTATCATAAAAGGTGGTAAAGAAAGTACAGGCTAAAACCCAACCAACTGGAACCATTAACCATTTAATACCTTGGTGTGAGATCATCTGCTGCCTCTTTTAGTGTCTTAAGGCAAGCTGTTAGAGTAGATGTCGTCTCTTCACTCAAAATAAAAAATGACACAGGTACTCCTTTACCTTCTTCATTTTTCACCATGACTGCATAAAAGGCAAATCCATATTGAGTGACAACATTTGTCCCCCAAATTTTTTAAGCTGCTCCAGCTGCCATGTGGAACTATAGACAATCATCAGGGGCTGTTCCTCACTATGTGAGAGTGGTTGAAAAAGTAAAATACTGTCTTTCAACTCAGAATGGATTAGTTTTTCAACAGATACACTGTCATTTACATCCATTCTGATGTATTTATTGAAGGTGGCTCTAATTTGTGTTATGTCCTCTGGAGAGACAAAGAATGTTCTGTCCATAAAGTCTGTTTTTCCCCGGCTCTGAGACCAATCAATGCATTTTAAAAGAATGGCGCTATTTGAGAGCCCTTGAGAAATACACTTATGAATGAATTCTACCAAGTCCTCGTCTATGCGGTTCATTCTACATTCTTTTCTATTAGTTAGGTCATGGCCACTATGTTCTGACATCTGCCTTACAACACAACCCCTTATATTGGCAGATGTTAGGAATTGGAAGGACACATATGCCGAACAGGAATTTGCCCTTGTCTTCTCAGGGTCACCAGCCGAAGAACCTGTTTTATGGTTTGACCGCTCACACCTCCACTGGATAACATTTTTCCTGGTCTTCATATAGGTGAATCTCCCTTTTCCATTCTCATGTAGGCCATCCAGGTGGTTCCTCATGAAAAGGTCATCTGGAAAAGTCCCAACATTTTCAATTGTGCGCTGTATTCTTGGATCTCTTTCTTTCCTAAGACCATCCTCAATGGACTTTCTCCAATATGTCCCCATTCTCTAAAGGGGAGGAAAATAGAACAGAAGATACATAGCACACGTATGAATACCTTGATACCTTTTCAACTATTAGTAGGGATGTAACAATATATCGTGCCACAATATATCGCAATACAAAAATGCAACAATATGTATCGTGGATAGTGACAATATGTATCATGGATAGTTCACCCAAAATAAAAATTACTGTGTGAGAAAAAAAAAATCCCTGTTTTCAGAGTTTTAGTGTGAGTACTAAATTAAATGACATATTCGTCTGAAATAATTTTGTATTTTCAGCTAAAGAATCATAAATATTTTTATTTTCTGGTGACACCATTGTCCTTGGGTTACAAGCACCAAGTCCAAGCCTATTCATTCAAACCCACAATGTAATATCAAAGGTAGTATTTAAATACACAGTACATTTTTTGTTAACCATGTCTTGGGAGTATTGTATGTTGAGTTCAGTACCGAGATATGTATCAAATCGTAACATGAGGGTATCATTAGACCCCTAACTATAAGCAATCAATATTGTAAAGCAACATAGAAGTAAACTCCTCATCTAATTTCTCAGTCACTTAAAGGTGTTCCCATGACCACACATGATGTAAAAATTATATTTTTCTTGTGCTATCCTGATTATAAATAATCTGCTCCTCAACACTGTGTGAGTAACTTTGAACTTGCCCAAGGTGCCATAGTTATCTGAAATTTAACAGGCTGCCTCAGAAGTAGCCAGTGTTACAAAGCTAGTTGGAAGTGAGTCTGGCTTTTTCTAGCTCTATCCTGATGCCTTCCAGTTATCTAGGAATAAATGGCTGCCTTGGAGTTACTCAGTGTTAAAACATCACCTCAGCTGCCTTGGAGTTATCTAACGTTCAACAGGCTGCCTCAGAGTAAGCCAGTATTACAAAGCTGATTAGAAGTCAGTCTGGCTTTATCTAGCTCTATCCTGGATGCCTTCCAGTTATCTATGAATAAATGGTTGCCTTTGAGTTACCCAGTGTTACTAACATCACCTCAGCTGCCTTGGAGTTATATAAAGTTTAACAGGCTGCCTCAGAGTAAGCCAGTATTACAAAGCTGCTTACAAGTCAGTCTGGCTTTTTCTAGCTCTATCCTGGATGCCTTCCAGTTATCTAGGAATAAATGGTTGCCTTTGAGTTACCCAGTGTTACTAACATCACCTCAGCTGCCTTGGAGCTATCTAAAGTTCAACAGGCTGCCTCAGAGTAAGCCAGTATTACAAAGCTGCTTAGAAGTCAGTCTTCCTTTGTCTAGCTCTATCCTGGATGCCTTCCAGTTATCTAGGAATAAATGGCTGCCTTGGAGTTACTCAGTGTTAAAACATCACCTCAGCAGCCTTGGAGTTATATAAAATTTAACAGGCTGCCTCAGAGTAAGCCAGTATTACAAAGCTGCTTACAAGTCAGTCTGGCTTTTTCTAGCTCTATCGTTGATGCCTTTCAGTTATCTATGAATAAATGGCTGCCTTGGAGTTACCCAGTGTTAAAACATCACCTCAGCTGCCTTGGAGCTATCTAAAGTTTAACAGGCTGCCTCAGCGTCAGCCAGTATTACAAAGCTGCTTAGAAGTCAGTGTGGCTTTATCGAGGACTATCCTGGATGCCTTCCAGTTATCTAGGAATAAATGGCTGCCTTGGAGTTACCCAGTGTTAAAACATCACCTCAGCTGCCTTGGAGTTATCTAAAGTTTAACAGGCTGCCTCAGCGTCAGCCAGTATTACAAAGCTGCTTAGATGTCAGTGTGGCTTTATCTAGGACTATCCTGGATGCCTTCCAGTTATCTAGCAATAAATGGCTGCCTTTGAGTTACCAGTGTTACTAACATCACCTCAGCTGCCTTGGAGCTATCTAAAGTTTAACAGGCTGCTTCCGAGTAAGCCAGTATTACAAAGCTGCTTAGAAGTCAGTCTGGCTTTGTCTAGCTCTATCCTTGATGCCTTTCAGTTATCTATGAATAAATGGCTGTTTTGGAGTTACCCAGTGTTAAAACATCACCTCAGCTGCCTTGGAGCTATCTAAAGTTTAACAGGCTGCCTCAGCGTCAGCCAGTATTACAAAGCTGCTTAGAAGTCAGTCTGGCTTTTTCTAGCTCTATCCTGGATGCCTTCCAGTTATCTAGGAATAAATGGTTGCCTTTGAGTTACCCCAGTGTTACTAACATCACCTCAGCTGCCTTGGAGCTATCTAAAGTTTAACAGGCTGCCTCAGAGTAAGCCAGTATTACAAAGCTTCTTAGAAGTCAGTCTTCATTTTGTCTAGCTCTATCCTGGATGCCTTCCAGTTATCTAGGAATAAATGGTTGCCTTTGAGTTACCCAGTGTTACTAACATCACCTTAGCTGCCTTGGAGCTATCTAAAGTTCAACAGGCTGCCTCAGAAAAAGCCAGTATTACAAAGCTGCTTAGAAGTCAGTGTGGCTTTATCTAGGACTATCCTGGATGCCTTTCAGTTATCTAGGAATAAATGGCTGCCTTGGAGTTACTCAGTGTTAAAACATCACCTCAGCTGCCTTGGAGTTATCTAAAGTTCAACAGGCTGCCTCAGAAGTAGCCAGTATTACAAAGCTGCTTAGAAGTCAGTCTGGCTTTTTCTAGGTCTATCCTGGATGCCTTCCAGTTATCTAGGAATAAATGGTTGCCTTTGAGTTACCCAGTGTTACTAACATCACCTCAGCTGCCTTGGAGCTATCTAAAGTTCAACAGGCTGCCTCAGAGTAAGCCAGTGTTACAAAGCTAGTTGGAAGTGAGTCTGGCTTTTTCTAGCTCTATCCTGGATGCCTTCCAGTTATCTAGGAATAAATGGCTGCCTTGGGAGTTACTCAGTGTTAAAACATCACCTCAGCTGCCTTGGAGTTATCTAAAATTCAACCAGGATGCCTCAGAGTAAGCCAGTATTACAAAGCTGCTTAGAAGTCAGTCTGACTTTATCTAGCTCTATCCTGGATGCCTTCAAGTTATCTAGGAATAAATGGCTGCCTTAGAGCTACCAAGTATTAAGAGCACATGTCTAAGCATGTCTTAAATCTTACTCAGCAATGGATGGTTAAAGTTGTTTTGAAAAGACACCCATAATCCATGCCTTTAGGCAGCTCATTTAACTAGGTTGTCTTGTAGCTGTTATAAGCAGACTGTGAATTGTGAAATGAATTGGCTGCCTGGAAGATAGCTAACGCTAAACTGCTGCCCCCATTACTAGCTGTCCTGCATGGATAATTAGGTAGGCTACTTGCCAAAATAAATTGAATGTTCACCACTGCCAGCTATTTGAACAGGTTGACTACATTTTGAGCTAACCTTGGCTTAAAACAGTTAGCTAAAATCTATCATTGCAATCTGTTTACAGTGAGCGAGCGAGCTAGCTAGCTGAAGTGTCTGTCCCAGCAAAGAAAATCTCTAGCAGCTAGTGTTTGCTATATTTCAAAGCATAGTCATTTATTTAATAATAAAACATTCCATGATAAATTATGATAATTTCTTAGAATAATGCTCTATGCAACTTACCGAGCCAAGTTGAATCCAGTCAAGATCCGAGTCATGATTGCTCGTTGGCGCTCAAAGTTCAATTTGAGCACCAGTGTTGTGATTGGCTGAAACTGTTGGGGGCGGGGAGTGCCTTCCATGCAGTGCTGCCTTGAAGACGACGTTGGGGGCTTAAAACACCAACGAGCCTGATAATCAGTGTCATAAGCTAATCAAAACGGAGTGAAAATATAATACAAATATGTTTAGAGAGTAATATCACATTGAAACAGTTTAACGTTACATGACCATATACACGTTAGGGATATTGTAAGGCAATCTTTCCTGTAGATGTCAAAAGCTAACCAAAACTAAAGCAAAATATAGTCTGAACATTCATATGAGTTCTATATAATCAGAAAAATAATTATATAACACTAAACAACTTACTCGAACTTGTATCCTCTGTGGGATCAATTCGCTCTTGAGAATGCAGCCGTTCTTCGCCTGAGATGCGATCTTTCTCTGAGGAAAAGGTGAATTCTTCCTCGCTGTCCATAATCATCTGGAGGACGACTTTACCGGAGAAGCGTGCCATCCTCAAAACGCGATGAACTATCAGTGAATCTGATGAAGAAACTGCTTGTTTTCATGGCAATTGATCGGAGGGCGTGTGCGAGGCATATAGATCACCTAAACTATTACCATGTGAATATAGATCACCTAAACTATTACCATGTGAATATAGATCACCTAAACTATTACCATGTGAATATAGATCACCTTAAACTATTACCATGTGAATATAGATCACCTAAACTATTACCATTGTGAATATAGATCACCTAAACTATTACCATGTGAATATAGATTACCTAAACTATTACCATGTGAATATAGATCACCTAAACTATTACCATTGTGAATGGCGCCGGGGGGGCGTGTCGGCCTCAGCTCATTAAAAATAATGAAGGGAGTACGAAAAACTGTGCCTCTCTTGGTTTCAAACGGATTACATAAACTAAGAATATGTGGTTTTTTATTATAAATTACTTCATTTAAAAAGAAGAGAATTCTAGCTTCATAAAGACAAATCTCTCGTCCTGAGTGACAAAGTATTCGCTGAGTTACAGTTCATTTTCGGACGCGTTTCAGATGGACTTCCCTGACAGAGAGAAGGCAGAACTCGCATCATGTTATTTTTTCTTTATTTGGCGAAAAACACAACACTTTGTTTTTATTGTGAGTATACACATAAAAAAGAAGAAACTTAACTGGATCGAATGATGTAAAACACTTAATGTAAGATCAAAATCAACATAGTATTTTGAATATCTTTTGCACTGATAAGAAAAAAAGCGAGCAGATCACGCCGGCATGATTGCCGACCCCAGAGGGTTAAAGCACACGCAAATAAGGAACTTTTGTGTATTACAGTGTCCCGTGAGTGAGCATTACTTGACATTTCGTTAACAGTTTTGGTAGGTTTGGGCTGACACTTTTTGAAGTCTTCATTAGCTCCCAGTGGTTGCGTTCCAGATGACTGTAGAGATTAGTTTTATTTCCACTCGACGTGGACACACAGGGACGTGCACGGAAATTTTGAGGGGCAGTTGCTCTGACCTGAAAAAAAAACTCACAGGCTATATGATAGGATTGAGAATAACAGGGTCTTTATTAAAATATATATACACAATGATGTAAAACACTGAAATACAGCACCAATCACCTTAACTACTACTAATATAACAACACAGAAAAACATGACTTGAGTCATGATAATCCCTACATCAATATCCCTATCAATATCCTATCAAGTCACTGACTCCAAATGTACATACTAAACATGTAAAGCTTCAAAAGAGAAGCTGCCTATTAGGGGCCATTTCAACAAAAATCTTCAGAACTTCTTTCTTGTCGATTCCTATGTCCTTCTCTATAGCCAGCAGGAGGAGGTCAGACAGCCGCTCTTGACCAACACTGATTTCTAAGCCTTGATTTGACCAGCTTCAGCTTTGAAAAGGAACGTTCTCTATATATGCATATATAGAGTGGCATATATTTTGATTAGTTTTGAATAGTGTGGGGAATATTACGTTAGCATTGTTTTCCTTTAATTCTTCAAGCATAGACTTGACTGTCCTCTTGGGACACTTGTAAGACGCATGGAAGACTCTCAGCTCTGTTTGAAGGTTGGTCTCTTTAGCCTTAAGTCCATTAAACTCACATAGTGAATGTGCTGTATCACACACCTTGGCCAATATCCTTCCACTGCTCTGGGTCAGTGAGTCTCTGCAGTGACATCACAATGTCCCGAGTCTTCCCTTCCACGTAAAATCTTCTCTCAAGCTCCTGTCTCAATCTGTCCAGAAAGGTATAGTATGTCCTTCCCCTGTAATATTCCTCAAGGTCTGGACTGCATGATCTTCTCTTGCTGATTTGGAAGTGTATTTCAGATTTTCTTTGTCTACCTGGAATATTTGTGGAATGCTTGTGTCATTTTTCTCTGCAATTGTTGTGGCAGTGTTGTATATTAGTGAGAATTGTCTGTCTCTCCTCAGTTCCACTACTCGCTTCAAGACACCATCTAACACAGAGTAAGCAGCAGCCAAGTCCAGTCAACCTGCTGGAGTACTTTTGAGGCAACTGATGTCTCCATGAACACTGGCGTTGCTATTTCAAGACACAGCAAAATTCAATATCTATGCTGCTCAACAGCATTTTAGCTTCTCCTGCAGCCTGATTGGGGGAGTCACACTCTCTCAGATCTCTCAAGTACTGTAGGGCAGCAGGAGGACCTTCCTAATTGTCTTTAAAGCATCTTCCTGCAGCTCCACCGGGTGTCTGAAAGCCTCTGTAGTTCAAGGACACGTTGGTCTGGATTCATGGCTTTTTGAGAATCCACAAATGCAGCATGGCGCTTTGTAGAGTTGGCAATGAATGTGTACAGCCTCTCAATGACTGTGAAGAAATCCACAAAGTGCTTGTTGGATTTTGCACTCTCAACTAAAACGAGATTTAAACAATGTGCATGGCAGTGCACATATAATGCTCTCTCATTTTGTCTCTGAATCCGGACTGCAGCCATTGTAGCGTCCACTCATATTGGCAGCTCCATCATATCCCTGTCCACAGACATCTTGAATGTTGAAGTTGTTTTGCTCAAGTAGCTTCATCACTACATTCTCCAGTGCCTCTCCATTGTTGATGCCACATCACATAGTTGGACAAAGCGTTCCTTTATAGTCATGTTGTGGACTTATCGCACAACAAAGGACACCTGCTCAATATGTGACACATTAGTGGTCTCGTCCAGCAAAATAGAAAATTGTGATGCTTCCAGCAAAATAGAAAATTGTGATGCTTCTGTCACTTGCTTCTTTATGATTCGTTTCACATAAAGACTAAGTGCTTTAATGAGGTCGTTTTGTGTCCTATTGGGACAGGAGGGACACCTGGCACCTTTGGTTTGATGCTTGTTTTTCCTTGACTGCATCGAGTACGAGTACGCTGTCATATTGGCCAAGCAAATTCACCAGGTTCAGAAAATGTCCTCTATTTGAACTTGACAAGCCTTCTTCATTTCCCCTAAAGGCCAAAGCTTGTTTTGCCAGATATAATGTGATGTCTATTAAGCGGAACATAATCTCTCTGTTTTTCTGCCTCTCTCTTTCTTTGGCTGCTTCCATCTGAGAATCAGCTACTGCAAAAGCCCTCTGCAGTGTATCTTTTGTAAAGGCATTCCACCTAATCATGCTAGCATATGCAATTCACTGCTGTGGTGCTCCTTTATCTTCAATTTGGCCCTGCCTCCACAAGTTTATCCCTACAGACTTCCATCCTGTCCTGCTCTGAAATCTTTCCTCATTCATAAAATTCCTGCAGCTGAAGCAATACATGGGCATCATTCAGTGGAGAATATTCCAGCCAGGGGTCATCGTTATATTATTGGGCTTGAAAAGAGCGCACGTCTGGATTTTTTAGGGAACTTTACCATAGGACGGCAAGGCCTGACTGAATTGGAAATGTGAGAAACAAACTATCAGCAGACATGTAGCTTAGTTGCCTAATGCCTACCAAAAAATAGTGGCCTAGGCTGCTTGTCTGCAAGCTAGCATAGCTCTGTCTGATTATTCAGGCTAAACGTGGCAAACTCTGGATTTATGAAGATTTTAATTGATTTCATAAAACTTGATGATGATCGTTCATTTGTTATACATCACAACTCACCTTATCCCACAACGTTGAGTCATCTCACCTGACAACCGCAACAATCTCCTTCTAGGTCCACTCATGCAGGCTTAGCTCTGGTGCCGGTCGCGTTCAGCGCTGCAGCCACGTAAACAGAGTTTGCCCTTCCCCTACTGACTTTTTACTTTCGGTGCCCGAATGAAAGTGAATGAGGCTTTGCGATTTTTTATTATTATCTAGGCCTACGTGAAATTCTGCATCCATTGTACGATTTTTTTTTTTTCTCGGAAGGGCAACGTGAGTCGAGAAGGGCATATGGGCAGTTGTCCGGGCAACCTGAGCAACCCCCCTGTGCACGTCCCTGTGGACACATCTCCTCTCTTGAAGCCAAAATATTGCCGTATTTCAGACGTACAGTTCTTTTAAGGCACAAGTTCTTCGCTGTTGTCATTCTCCCCGCTTGTCTCTACTCCCGCGATCAGTTTTTTGATAAAACAAAACCACGAGGGGGTAAAACAACAATGATACTGACAGATAACTAGAAGACAAATAACTGATACAAGAAATAGCTCAACAAGACGATAACTTTAGACAGGTTACTCACAGACTTGACATGGATTAACAATGAACCGACACAGGACAGCAAACACAAGGGGATTAAATAGGAGGACTAATGATAACATAACAGGTGACACAGGTAAAGCAATAATGACAAAACGAGGATAACAAGGAGGGCGGGGCTAGATGACGAGGCAACGCAAGCACATGGCCCAAACAACACTGCAAAAAATGCTTTTCTTACTTAGTATTTTTGTTTTGTTTCCAGTCCAAATATCTAAAAATTATTAAATCAAGAAGCATTTACTAGAGAAGTAAAATGACATAAGAAATTCTATTTGTTTTAAGATAAAAGAAGTAATTTTAAGTAATTTTTGCCTTAAAACAAGCAAAATTATCTGCCAATGGGGTAAGAAAAAAAATCTGAATTAGAATGGAAAACAAGAAAAAAAATCTTAATTCAAATGGAAACCAAGAATTTTTTTCTTACCCCATTTGGCAGATAATTTTGCTTGTTTTAAGCAAAAATTACTTAAATTACTTTCTTTTTATTTTAAACAAAAAAATAATTTCTTATGTCATTTTACTTCTCTAGTAAACGCTTCTTGGTTTAAGAATTTTAGATATTTGGACTGGAAACAAAAAAATAATACTAACTGAGAAAGTATTTTTTGCAGTGAATTGGCCATGCGCTTGTACACAAAACATGATTCTGTCATGATCCTGCCTTACGACCAGGGAAAATCAAGGACACTAAGGCAGAATCATGACATTATCGCGATGACGATAATTTTTCGATATATCGTGCAGCCCTACCAGCCTACATGCCAAACTTCAACACAGGCTGTGAGTTCCACTGCCATAGGCAATATCCATTGGGGCAGATCTGCTAAGATAAGAGTAGCCTTATAATTCATAAGGCATATTCAGTGCTGTCTGTTACCATACATTTTGATGTGATGTGAAAGGCTTACCCATTCAACAATTATTGCAGTGCCCCTGATGGCGATGTTTGTTGGAAAGGGGGCAACACTGTCACACACTAAACCAGTCCTCAAGACACTAGTGCCTCTGTCCATGGGCAGAGTTAAAAATGTGACAAGCTGCTCAAGCAGTTCTCATAGAGCATTGCTGCTCTGACGCCAACAATGTCATCCTCACTGAGGACCTTCTGAGGGCCTGGCAAAACTGGCAGCTCGAGACTCAAGGGCTCTTTAAGAGGGTTCTTCAGGGGCAGGCAGATCGTGCCAGTCTCATCAATCCAATAGTTGGCAGATTATCAATTACCTGCGCTCCCTTCAGTGCACCACCCATTCTGGAAAAGCGGAACATCAGGAATCATACACAGTTCATATTAAATTATTTCCATGCCTTTTCGGCATATAACCATGATCTTATTTATCACCCGAAACATCAGTGTGAACTAAAAGAATACAAAAACTCACCGCAATGAAATTGTTGGAAGGTATTCCTCATCAGAGCTGTCATCCGGGTAACCATGAAATGAGGGTCCCTCTTCTTCCCAATCAATCCTGTAAGAATCCTGGAATAAATAAAACACAACTCAATTAAAATCCAATGATAGAATAGAATAGAAACCCACTTACACACTGTTCATGGGGTCAATGAAGGCATTTTCGTTCAACTCCTCTTCAACGATACTCATGTCATGCATACTATGAGAATAAATGATAATTTAAAACACGTATCAGATGAAAACATGCAACCAGAGAGTATTGAGAAGGGACACAGACTACAGAGCTAAAAACAATGAACAGTTTATATGGCTTACCTCCTGCTCAAGGGTTTCAATTTCCGGCGCACTCAGATGTTCATCTCTGAAAGCAATAATCATAACACACTATGGGCCCTATCTTGCACCCAGCGCAATTGACTTTGATCACCGACGCATGTATCATTCCTATTTTACACCCGCGCACAGCGGACTTTTCCTCCACAGACGCACGTCTGTAAATTAGGGAATGAACTTGCGCTCGCGGGGACGGTTCAGCGCGTGTTCCGGCGCAAAACTTCCATGGTGCTATTTTCCAGTTTTAGAAAGCAATTGCGCCATTGACCAGGAAAAAAACTGTCTAAAGACAGTGGCGCGTTGCGCGTTAGTGATATGGTATTTTAAGGGCGCGCGTGCTTGGCCATAATGTAGCGTGTTAACGCGCATACACTTTGATTCTCTAATATAAACAGATGCAGCAGTTTTCATTTTTGCAAATCATACATTATTACAAGGAAAAATATTAACACACGAGGGAAATCATTGTTGTGTCCGTGAAGATGTGTCCACTTACAATCGAAATAAAACATTGTGCTTTTGTAAAATAAAGAAAGTATACAGGGTGTCCTTTCTGCCTCTCCGTGAACTTTTTTTCTAATGCACGTCTGTAAACTTAAACAAAACTCAGCGAATACTATTCACTCAGACATGAGCAATATATCTTTATAATCATTTAAGTGTGTAGTTTTAAATGATCTAATTCAAAACTAAAACAAATATTCTCTGTTTATGTAATCTATATAAAAAGAGCGAGTTCTCATTTCAGCTCATTATAGCTCGTTGTCTTTTAATGTGACCACGCCCACGCAGAGCGCGCGCTATTCAAACGCAAATTATCTGAGGAAAAACATGCAAACCGGCCACATCAGCTCGATAAAACACACCAAGTTTAATCAGATGAATGTACTGTCATCTTGCGAGGCTGTGAGGAATAATCCTGGGAATTTACCTCAGAAGTGCTTGTTTCACTTCGAGGAGCAATGGATTCAGTTGAGGATTAGTAGTAAGTTTTTTATTCTTATATGCTTTATTGTAATCGCGATATGGAATAGTGTCTGTTGAGTTATGATTTTATATTGGAGCTAGCGTTGCATTCAGAAGAACAGATGAGATGAGATGAATAACCGTTTCTCAGCATATTTTATTGTTAGCGGCAGCAGACGCATCATTCTCACGGTTCTGACTGACAGCCTTCAGTTTCTCAGTATGGCAAAACTAATAGGACAAACTATAATCCAAACGCGTTCTTTACAGCAAGTACTTTAGTGCCCCCTTGTGGTTAATTCACGATATAGAACAGTACTGCATTACATTTACAATACAACTGAGGACATAAGTTAACATATTTTAACACCCCCCACTTGTACTCAGATTGTTATACTCTTAAGTAAAAAACAAAACAACAACAACAAAAATAAAACAGAATGAATGTGGACTCCTGTCATACACATATAAATCTCCAAAAAGAGCACCTGCAAACCTCTTCAATTTCAACTTATTTACAGGTTTGGTCATTACATCAGCAATCATGTTATCAGTAGAACAATACATCAAAGTCACTTTTCCCTCATTCACAGTGGACCTGATAAAGTGATACTTTATGTCAATGTGTTTACATCTTCGTCTGTTTACAGGGTTTTTAGCGAGAGCGATTGTTCCCTGGTTGTCCTCATGTACTACAGTTTGTGTGTACTTGTAGTTATCTATACCTCCCAGTAACTGCTCTAGATATAGACACTCTTGTATGGTTGAAGCCAGTGCCATATATTTCGCCTCGCATGTGGATAGAGCAACGGTAGGCTGCTTTCTCGTCTTCCACGAGATCAGGGAACTGTTCTGATTAAGGCTCACACAATATCCCGTGGTACTGCGTCTATCACTGGTATCAGCCGCCCAGTCAGCATCACTGTAGGCCTGTAAACCTAGATTCTCACTGTCGTTTCTCCTAAAACTTAACCCTTTTTCTGCTGTGCCTTTGAGATACCGAAGAGCATGCTTCACAGTGACCCACTGTTCCTCTGTAGGCTCAGCAAAGAATTGTGACAATCTGCTCACCACAAAGCTTAAATCTGGTCTGGTGCAAACAGTCAGATATATAAGACTTCCCACAGCTTCCCTGTACATCCTGACATCTTCCATCTTACTGCATCCTCAGTATACTCTAGTTTTTGCTCACAGGGTGTTTCTCTTGTTCTACAGTCTTGCATATTAAAACGCTGTAATATCTTGTTAATGTATTTTTCTTGTGACATCTTTACACACCCATCTGACTGACTGAAATCGATACCCAGAAAATGTTTAAGTTTGCCCAGGTCTTTCATTTTAAACTTTTCTGCAAGCATCTCTTTCACATTTTTCAGTCTCTCTTTATCACTCGCTGCAATGATCAAATCATCGACCCATATGATTATGATCACTTTTCCTTCTTTTGACTCTTGGCATAAACACAGTGGTCGGCTGGGTTTTGTGTAAAACCATTCTCAGTTAGACAATCGTGCAAAACTCTATTCCAATTTCGCCCAGATTGTTTTAGACCGAAAGCGATTTCTCTAGCCTGTAAACGATACCCTCTTTCTCCTGATAAACCCTCTGGTGGATTAATGTAGATCTCATAGTCTATGGGAGCGTGCAAGTACGCTGTTTTCCACGTCCATTTGGTGCAGGAGTAAACTCTCCTGTGCTGCTTTCTGCAGCACAACCCTAACACTCGTCAAGTCTGCCAAGTGGGTGAAAACGTCTCCCCATAGTCTATTCCCATTCTCTGGCTGTATCCCTTGGCTACAAACCTTGCTTTATATTTGTCTTTTCCATCTACATCAGTCTTGATAGAGTAAACCCATCTACCCCCCACTGTTTTTCTTGCCTACTGGTAGTGTTGTCGGGGGTAAAAGTTTTATTCTCGTTTAGGGACTGGATTTCCTCGTTCATGGCTTTTACCCATTCTTTTGAGTTAGCTGACCCCATTGCTCCTCATAAGTTTGTGGAATGCCACACACTGCTCTGCAGCAGTAGTCTACCGTGATATGAACCCCATCACTATCACTGTCTTCAGTTACAAAGTCGTCTAAGTAACTCGGAGTTCTTTTTTCTCTAGCTGGATATCTTCTGCTCTCAGGTTCACCACTCGTCTCACTCTTTTGTGTTTGATTATGGTCACTAGACCTTGTTTCTGCCTCTGGACTAACACTATAAGTACTTCTACTCCGTAGAATTGGCTCTGGAGCGTTTTCTGTAGTCCTACTCTGTGTGGTCTCATTAGTCATGGGTCTTACATTGTCATCGTCGTCGCTTGGGTCTGGTTCACCTGTCTGAGTCTGTTTTTCCACAGCCACCTTGCTCACAAACTTCACTAGCCTGTGTTTTTGAACTTTGTTTGTGTCTGGGTAATACACTAAATAAGCCGGGCTGTTTTTATCGTAACCTACGAAACGCCCCTGATCACATCTGGAATCCAGTTTTCCTTTTTCCTGTTTGTAAGTGTAGCATACAGAACCGAACTTTTGCATCTTAGACACATTAGGCTTCTTGTCTGTCAACAACTCATAAGGAGTCTGGCCAGTACGTCTGTTAAAACATCTGTTGCGTACCATTGCTGCTGTTTGTACTGCGTAGGGCCATAGCTGCTTTGGTAGTACACTTTCAACTAACATGCATCTACCCATCTCAAAAAGAGTACGCCAACCCCTCTCTGCCGTTCCGTTTTGGTGTGGGGAATACGGAGCTGACGTTTCATGTCTGATATTGTTTTTCCTCAACAGCGCTTGAAAGTCACCACACGTAAACTCTGTTCCGTTGTCGGATCTGATACATTTCACTTTCCCGTAAGGGGATACATCGGCTAGAAACTTTTCCGTAGCCTGTACGGTGTCACTTTTCTTCTTTAGAAAATATACAAATACTGCGCTTGAGTAATCATCAGTGAATGACTGCACATATTTGTAACCATCTATTGACTCTGTGGCTACTGACCTGCGAGGTCTGTGTGTACCATCTGTAAGGGAGTTTTTGCTCTGGTATCAGGGTCCCTATTTCTGGTTTGGGCAAATTTTCCCTGTATACACACCTTACACTCTTGTTCGGGTCTGCCGGTTTTGCCCTTGATCTGCATACCTTCAACAACACTCTGCAACTTATGAACATCGTCAAAGTTACAGTGGCCCAATATCTCGTGCCATGTCTGTATGTAGTGACATGCATTACACTTATCATTAGACTCAACTTCAGTGTGCAGAAAATACAACCTGCCATATACATGAATGTTAAACCTTGTTACCGTCCCTGGTTATTAGGGCGTCTTTATCTTCTTTAAAGACAACCGTATAGCCCCACTGGTGGTCGCTGCCTTCACTGAGAAGATACTTTGGGGGTACGACGGTACAAACAAAGCGTCTTTCAGCACCGCCTTGTCCTCTGCTGTCGATGAGGTAAATCTCAGCATTTCCCCTCCGCTGAGCGATCCCGCTGCACCGGGTGCCGTCTGCCAGCTCGACACTGTGCGTTTCTGGCCTGAAAGCACAGTCGAAGCTCTTGAACATGGGTTATGTCCGTGATGATATGAGAGGTAGCCCCCGTGTCCACCATCAGACCCCTCTCCTGGATGCTGCATGACCGCTGCCGCTGGATACGGTCTCTCCGTCTCTCAACTCGAACACGTAGTCCTCGGCGTCTTCTGAGGCTTTACTCACACCGTCCTTTTTGCTCTTGTTCTCTTGTCCTTACGTCTACACGTGGCGTCTTTGTGTGTGTCACTTCTACAGATACTACACCAAGTTTTCTGACGACATCCTTTCGCTCTGTGGCCTTTGGTGCCACACTTGAAACACACCAACTCTGTGTCGTCCTTTACCCAGCCACGTGCGCTCGTCTTGGACCACCGTCCGGTTTTCCCTTGAGTTTTCATCACCCTGTCGCTCGACTCAGCTGCATTGATCTTTTCCGTCTCTTCAAAACTACGTAATTTAGTCTTGAATTCTGCAAACGTGATTTTATCGTCTGCATGTGCCACATGTATTGCAAATGGCTTAAAACTCTCAGGCAATCCTTTTAAGACCATAGCAACTAGCAGTCCGTCTCCTAACGTCTCACCCGCGTTGCGCAGTGCTGTGATGGCGGTTTCTGCTCTGATGATATAGTCCATTACACTTTCATCATTTGCCTTCTGAAGCGATGTCAATGTGGTGTACAAGTTGATTATACGGGGCTTTCCCTTCCCTGCATAATACGCTCTCAATATTTCCAGAGCTTTTCTTCCATTATTGGACGCATCTCTCATAACTAATGATAGACTTTTGTCATCTAGCAGTAAAATCAACTCTGCATACGCGTCCGCGTTTTTCTTTGCGTCTGCTGCTATCTCGGCTTCTGACACCGGTTCTTTCAGCACCGTGTCCTTTAGCCCTGACAAATGAAAATGTCCCAACATTTTGGTTCCCAAAGTTCATACTTAGTCTCATCTCCGTCAAACGTCAGTCGAGGCGATCTGCACGTCCTCCGTTGTTCCGCCATGTTCTTATTCTCTTATTCCGTTAGCACGCGGTCCGTTGCGACTTTCTAAACGGTGGGAAAACAACAAACTTATCTTCCGAACGACTCCTGGGCCCATAACCTGTTGAGTTATGATTTTATATTGGAGCTAGCGTTGCATTCAGAAGAACAGATGAGATGAGATGAATAACCGTTTCTCAGCATATTTTATTGTTAGCGGCAGCAGACGCATCATTCTCACGGTCTGACTGACAGCCTTCAGTTTCTCAGTATGGCAAAACTAATAGGACAAACTATAATCCAAACGCGTTCTTTACAGCAAGTACTTTAGTGCCCCCTTGTGGTTAATTCACGATATAGAACAGTACTGCATTACATTTACAATACACCTGAGGACATAAGTTAACATATTTTAACAGTGTCTGTAAACCGCAAAAAGACTGTTTAAATATGAATCGCGTTTGTGTGTGTGATGAATGAATCGGCATATATGCGCGCTGTTCCTAACGTTACTAGTTTGGATAGACTATAAAGTTTTTACTGTAAAATAGACATCAAATAAGCTTTTGTTAGCCAGTTTCTGCTCATATGTTAAATATATAGTATGTTTTGTCAAAACTAAACTCATCAACTAAGATGTTATAGTGTTTGTTCCAATGTAACGTTAGGCTATATCAAACTAAGAATCCTTAACTTTGAAATATGTATGATACTTTAAAAAAAGAAAGATTACACTTGAAATTAAAATTGTAATTGTTGTTGATTTACATGTGAACACTTTTTAATAAAATATCAAAAAATTATTTACAAGGTAGATGTAAAATAATCTTTATAGGTCAATATAAGCCTTCTCATTAAATTATTTATTGTTTTTTATTAGTGACACATTTGGGCAAAGGATGTATTCCAAAATTTTCTGAAAATACAGTTACTAGAAATGTTTACCTTGGATATTATACAATTTGCATGTATAAAAAAAAAAGTTTCCAAATCTAACTTTGAACTTAGAATGGCTCATATAGCCTATTTGACCAGGATTGGTTTCCAGTATGACTATGTATTAAAAATGTGCTTTTGACTTTAATTTATATTTGGATTTTATATATATATATATATATATATATATAATATATATATATATATATATATATATATATATATATATTGTCCTCACATTCCTTCTTGTGTGACACACCTGAATGGCTCATTATGCGGGGTCATTATGCGGGGGGCATTGTCTTCTCAGGTGTGAACCACTTACTATTCATCATCGTGTTGGATCGTCGACGCCCCTGCGCATATTGCCTTCCCAAACAAAAAGTGTTTTACAAAATGTAAATCAATGTATTGTTTTATGGTGAATGATTAGGCAGGATGTTTTTCACATCATTTTGAAGCCAGAACTCGAAGCGACAACATCCATTAGTCAAAAGTCTTCGGAACACATATTTAGTATGCGTTTTGTGGTCTCATTTCAGCAACTTTCATTTTTATTTTTTTCAATAACCATGCATAAACATTATTCTCTTAAAAATACAAACATGTACATACATGTTGCTCACATATTATGGTAGCCCCGTTTGTGCTATATAGAGTGAATTTACACCTTTGCCATTAACATGTTTATAAATAACTTAAAAAAGCACAAATGTCAGGGCATTTCAAAACATCCCAAGGGCCCCAAAAACACCTTGGTCCCCAGAGGGTTAAACAAACAATTACAAAATTATTTCCATGCAATGACTTACCTATCTGTCCTACTGGAAATGCTTGACAATCCTGGAGCATTTGCCACTTGAGAACGTTATGCTTTGAGGGGGTTGATGTGTTCCTAATCCAAAGGGTACTCTCATAACTGGACAAATCAGATGGAAAAATCAGATCATGGTTTATTGACCAATTATTCTTACATAAAAGGAAACTTGACTCCAGCAGTTGTTGACCCTCTCCAACATGTTCACAAATACAGGCTACATACAGAATTACTGTATTATTCAATGTGAGGTCACAGTATAAATGATAAATAACAGAAAATGTCAGATAACATAAAACGTGAAGTAGCCTTAGGTGTGTAAACAATGCAAGAACATTCATATGCTCTATTAAAATAGATTCTTTAACGAATTTCTAGGTTACAAAAAAGTAAAACTTACAACCTTGTTTAGCGCCTTCTCTACTTTACTCAATAGCTTCTATTCATCAAAGAGCCTGTTTAACTTGAACTATAAATGTTCTACTGTCTATATAATAAAGTACACAACCAAGCAATGAAAAAAGCTTGTAATTAAGACCTTAACATTGACTTACCTGTCGAGAAGAAAGCAAGAAACTTCAGCGTCTCTTTTGAAATCTTTCTCCTGCATTAACTCTTTCCACCTGGAAAAAGCTATCCCGACATTAACTCGTTTTTTGAAATCTCGGTCACGTTTCCTTTTACGGTCTATTTTGAACTTTTTTGGCAATGAGGATTTCTTCTCCTGTGGCTCGGCATATGTATGGTCCTCTCATTATAAATAACAGTGCAATGCAGCTTTTTAAACTTGCCGGGGGCAGTTTCAAGCGCCACTCATTGCTCTGCTCCTCCGTTTCTGCTGGTTTCAGTCACGTGACGCTGGCTCTGAACGAAAACACGTTGTGGAAACGCGTTGACCTAGTACTTTTTATCCCTCTCTGCTATTATAGTTTTTCAAGATGGCGGAACTACATGGAAGCCTCCATGGACCTACCCGTCCCATGTATATAAAGATAATAAATTATTTGTTTACGAGGATGTCAGATCATTGGCAGAGGTATTTTTACACCATTGAGGACATATGTGACCCGTCACGGAAAGTAAGGACACAAGTCGGCAGCACAACTTTTGAGCAAAATGAGAAAGAAGCGTTTTTTTTTCAAAACGTACTCGGTTACTAACGTTACCTTGGTTCTCTCTAGAGAGAGGAACGAGTACTGCGTTGTCGTAGCAACGCATTGGGGAAAATCCTTTTCCACGAGAATACTGAAGCAAAAAATGATCCCTAATTTTGTATCAATGTAAAGCGCATTGCCCAGTGAGGGCATTGAGAGCTTACGTGTCGCGCTCGTCTGTTTTCAGACAGACGGAGCAGCTATTTGTTTCGTTTAGTGGGCGTCTCAAGGGACTGGCCACTTCGAAGCAGAGTCTATCCAGATGGATAGTAGACCGCGATAGCTCTAGCGTACGCATCCAAAGGCATTCAGTGCCCTTTGGGTGTTTAGAGCGCACTCCACGAGAAGTATGGCTTCTCGTGGGCTTGGTCGACTGGGATTGCCTTACAGGATATTTGTATGGCGGAAGGCTGGGCCTCACCGTCTACATTTATCAGGTTTTATAACCTCGAGGTGCCCGCCTTACAGGCCAGGATTTTATCGGTTTAATTAACCGTGTTCATATTAGACTGAGATTTCAGTCGCCGTTTTATGGCATTGTTATGCTGAACTGCTGAGTGCAGTCAATTTGTGCTGATCTGCTATGTGCAGTCAATTTTGGGAGAGATGGTGGTTAGAACCCACCTCTTTCAGGATTCTCTGTGAGTCCTACAGGTGATTATGTACTATATGAACCCCAGCTCAGTGCTCTGGGTCTATGGTGTCGGATCACTGCATACACGGCGTCTTACAGGGTGTTCCCCAATGCGTTGCTACGACAACGCAGTACGAGAGTATCTCTCGTAAGAGAACGTATTCTGTTACTAACGTAACCTCGGTTCTCTCTAGAGAGAGGAACGAGTACTGCGTTTCTTGCCGTGTATACTCTCTGGTTGTTTCGCTTTAAAAATCAGAGTTCATAAGCCTGTGAGCGAAATATATAGCCCTAAGCCACGCCCGTTTCGGCGGGACGTGACGCAGAAGGGCGCGAAGCGCCCTCATTGGGTGTGACGTCACTCAAGGGCTCGCTCGATTGGTTTAAGCATTTGCCGCACAGCAGCCAATAGGCGCGCGAGCTGTCTCGCCTAGGTCTGTATGCTGTGGGCAATGCGCTTTACATTTAAACAAAATTAGGGATCATTTTTTGCTTCAGTATTCTCGTGGAAAAGGATTTTCCCCAATGCGTTGCTACGACAACGCAGTACGAGAGTATCTCTCGTAAGAGAACTGGTGATTTTCGCTTTTTTGCTGAATCTGTTAGTTGAGATCACGAAGAAGCCTCTCCATGTTTTAGATATCAATATTGGTACATTTAAAATCGTATATTTTTAGGTTGAAATCGGCTTGTTTTGTGAGATTCTAGCTCGCAGTATGGGCCGTGTCATTGTCTGTGTGTATTTCCATACTGGATAAGCCGGTTTTTGTTTCTTTTGTTATTGCCCCGCCCTCCAAGGGAACAGTGTGGTAGGACTGGGCGATATAATATCGATATAAAAAATATATTGATATATTTTTTAAATGGGATATGGAATTAGACCATATCGCATCGATATAGTTCAAAGTTGTGCTGTGATCCTAGCTGCAAGCAAGCTGCTGCGTCTCAACAGCCCAGTGTACAACGCGACAAATACTCACATTAAATGTTTACGCAGAGGAACAGGACACTGCAGTTCTCAAAAGTTCATTATTTGCATGTGCTTTAAAGTCTTGCCGGTTAAACATGTCATTCGCTGCTGATGCACTGTTCTAATGCGCTTTTCTGAGCGCAAACACCCGCCGCGCACATGCACTAAAAGCCTGTCTAACAGCGCCTGGATACTGGACTAAGTTATCTTTCGAGTCTATTTGAGCTAATACTGTCATATACACTCAAGGTTTACATAAAGAAAGTTGGTTATGTCTAAACTGAAAGCAAACCGAGAAAATTGAGAGAAATCTGCGTGTCATATTATGCGTACATATTAGACGCGTTGCTTTCAGGTCTTAAAGAGACAGTAGCCCTAATAGTAAACATGATGCCGCTTATCCTTAAAGGGATTGTTCACCCAAAAATAAACATTTAGTCATTATTTACTCACTCTAATGTTGTTCCAAACCTGTATTTATTTATTTCTTGTGCTGAACACAAAAGAAGATATTTGGAAGAATGTGGGTAACCAGACAGTTGCTGGTCCCCATTGACTACCATAGGAAATAAATATAGAAGTCACTGGGGAACGTCAACTGTTTGGTTACCCACATTCTTCCAAATAACTTCAACTGAAGAAAGAAACTTATTCAGGTTTAAAACAACTTGAGAGAGTAAATTATGACAATTAAACATTTGGGGAGAACTATCCATGTAATGTTAATAAAACAACATGTGCTTTACAGCTTTACAGGGGTATTGGCTTATCTAAATAAGATGTAAATGAGGCCTATTGTCACTCCCAGCAGCAGAGAGGTGAGAACTGCTCAATCTTTAGAGGCAGATTTCTCCACTTTTAATTTTTTGAGTGCCTACCTTCAAATGGCCACAACTTCTCCAAATATGATCACATTTCCATGTGTTACACATCGTTGGAAAGCTTGCAGACTACACTTTCAGAATCTGTGAATAACTCAAAATGCCCCAGAACCGACTTGTGTCCCTACTTTCCGTGGCCGGTCACATATTTATGAATAAAAATATTGATTTTAGATAATAAAATACCTAAAAAACTACACATTGTCCCTTTAAGGCACTTAATGGGATGGCCCCAACCTATATCGCTGACCTTGTACAGCCATACTCAGTTCAAAGGTCATTGAGATCCTCAAACAAAGGGCTCCTGTTTGTCCCGCGCTCACGGCTCAAACAGAGGGGTGATAGAGCTTTTGCAGTTGCTGCTCCACGTCTGTGGAACCAGCTCCTCCTGGATATTAGATCTGCCCCCTCCATTTCTGCCTTTAAATCCTGGCTAAAAACTCACCTCTTTTCCATGGCCTTCCTTGTTCCCTAACCCTGTACTGTGTTGTGTGTCCTGAAATTGAAGGTTTTCTTTTTTATTCATGTTTTGTATAATTATGACTATTGATCCTATGTGTTTTTTAATTATTTGTCTTTTTAGTTATTCGCTGTACAGCACTTTGGTCAGCTTTATGCTGTGTGTAAATGTGCTTTATAAATTAAATTTACTTACTATTTACTATACCCCCATCGCCCCTCCAATGCAGGGGGAACCCACGAGACTGCGCTATTTTTTATGAAAGGCACGTTTATAAAAGCTACTCAAATTTCCTAATTGAACTAAGGCCTAATCCTGGCTTATTCTGTGATACCAGGGCTAAATATGTATAAGTAATATAGTTGCTGGGCCTTCTTTCAGTGTAGGTCAATGAATCGCAAAATATAAACATTGAAACTTTAGTTATATGGGATATAACATCAGCTAGTATGCTGGGTGATTATTTCATTATTGTTCTCATCAATTAGCAGATTAGCCCCAATAATCAGTTAACGAGCCATCCAGGTGGTACAAATGGTTTTCTTTTTGGCTTTAAAAGACATGTTTGGTTAGAAACTTTTTTGTAGTTGAATTGGCTTTCTTAGTAGCTCAGTTAATGTTATAGAATGGGTTTGATTAAGATGACTGTTTTGGTAGTTCTTTATCACCAGTTAGTATGGCATGGTGAGTTTAATTTTTGTTTGCTTTTAGAAGGTTGATTTGTCTGTTTTTTTTTTTAAATGTCAAATGTGTTTCTCAGTATTCAGCTGCGCAGTCGAAGATAGATCCTTGGATTTCTCATTGAGTGATGTTGGGAGAATAGTTGGAGAAAAAGGTTTGTAGACCTG
>JARPMJ010007759.1:0-40291 GCA_033366665.1 Phoxinus dragarum | reverse complement strand
TAAGCACGACAGTCCGTTTGTGCATCGCCAAACCAGATGCTCAAAACATAAGATAAACGCAGTATGATACGTCAATGATTTTATGCGAATGTGCCTTGTTACCGGCACTAACCTACTTTTTAAACAAATTAGTTTCAATCAAACTATTCATAGCCTAACGCTTAATAGGCATATGTCATATTCTTGTTCAAAACGATTAGTGTCCTGGGAGGAGACGCGAGCGTAGTAGGAGATTGCTAACTTTGCCAGGCACGGCATTATTCACACTCAACTTTATCATTGTTGATTTTTCTTAAACGAGTCCCACACGGAGCTTCTTGATTGGTCGCGGAGTTAACGGTCACGGGGTCACGGCAATGCTCTTCTGCTGTTTGTTTACACTATGTACACAACGCAGGGAGCCTAGATCGCGCAGTTTTATTCATGTTAGCAACACCTGGTGTCCCCGACAGGAAAATACCCGCGACCTGTGACGGTAGGCGCGGCGCGGCGTCAATTATCATCGGTTCCCAACAGGGGGGTCGCGGCCCACAAGGGGGCGTCAGTGAGCTCTGTGGGTCATATTTTGAAAAGTTTTGAGCAATGAGCATTAAATAAAAGTCCTTAACTTTTTTCTGTTCAAAATTTACAAAATTTATATAATGAGCGAGTTCATCATAAATCCATTTTCCAATCCGTGTTTTTGTCTTATCCTGAGCCACTGGTACTCCTATAATAAGTGTTTACATTGGGACTATTTTACACGGGTTCGGATGCGGAGGAGCCCAGTGCCTGCGTGACTCGTCATAGACGTACACAGAGAGAAGTAGTTCCGGCTACAATGTTCTTCCGAAAGACGCATAACTCTGTTAATAAACGCAAGTTTATTATCGCTCGCTATAGCGCCAAAAGTGTCAAAAATAAAGCCTCACAAATAACATACAAGTATTGAGGCCCCCAGACAGCAGTCATTTAGTAATAGCCAATATTCTTTTTTTTTTGTGTGTGTGAATATTTTTGTTATTGCATTTCAAATAGGGACAATGTATAGGCTACTCCTCGGCTAACGTTTTTTACAATACAAAGGGCCTACTGATGTTTTTGTTATTGTATTTTCAATATTATAGGCTATTATTTGTGCATAAACGTATCTGGTTATAGTAAACATACTGTTTGTTTGAAAACAACATATTTTGTCATCCTTGCTGCAAGCTTACAAGAGCGATAATATCATTAAATGTGAAGCGGGACCCTAAAATATTTTCTTGGGAAAAAGGGGGTCTCAGACGATAAAAAGGTTGGGAACCACTGATTAGAACACGTTGGAATTGCGCGAAAATATAACGATATTCGAAAAAGCATTTTTATGATCGCATTTCTCACGCAGTTCGACTATTCGAAGACCGCGACTCATCCCTAGTTCAGATTTACTGGATCTTTAATCTTTAACACTAGCATAAAAAACAGACAACACTGTACAACCACATAATTAAACACATGATTAAAACAAATGAATACAATATGTGTCTGCATATATACACACATGCTTATGCACACACACACGCGTTCATACGTAACTACCTCAATTGAAAATTGTATTTAAGGCAGTCGGTTTGTAAGTGACCTGTCCCTGTAATGAAGCTGTTATTGGTATGAAGCTGTTATTTGCATGAAGCTGAAGGTCCTCACGCTGCTCTATCATGTCTCTGTGAATGTCTCAGGTCACGCTGGTCAAAATGCGGTCGCATATTTCATCGTGCACGAAGGTCCAGGAACAGATGGCCAACTGCCCGAAGTTCATGCCGGTGGTGCCGACCTCACAGCCCATTCCCAGGTGAGCCTCAGGGGTCATCACAGGCCGTGATCGGAGCATGAGCCTCAGCTGCCGGTTGCACCAGCTGTGCGGAAGTTACTTAGCCTCAGTGTTTCCTCTAGGATTTTTCCCAGCTGTGGTGGCAGGCCCATTTCCCCAGGGGGAGCGGGCGCCGCCCATGAGTGATATTCCCATGGGCCACGCCCCCTTGCCCCAGGTGTTTAAACCTCCCCTAAGTATTATAATTAGGGATGGGTATCGATTCAGATTTTCCAATTCGATTTCAATTCGCAAGCTCTCAATTCGATTCAATTTCGATTCTCGATTCGACTCAATGAATATAGTTTTAACACAAAACCTATAATTATAAAAAAGAACAGTGAACATAAGTTTACGAGTGGTTAATTAATAAAAATAAATTAAGAGCCAGTATATTAAACTCTTATTATTTTAGGTACACTTGGGTACATTAAAACAGAACCCAACCATATATATCAAATGCATAGACAGGATTTTGATGCAAGATGAAAAATCAATTATTGAAAAAGTCAGAACAGTCTCATGCCTTGATCAAACAGGATCAGGTTATTTTATGTTTAAGATAAAACTAACATAAAATCTCACAGCATTAGAGTAACATGGAGGCTGCAAGCCTATGAAGTGTAGGAAAACTAATACTGGCTTTTGGGTGATATATAAATAAATATGGGGAAAAAAATCGATTCATAGCCTTTGAGAATCAATATTGAATTGACCACATTTTAAAAAACGATTAATCGAAAAATAGTTTTTCTAGTTGTAATATGAAAGGTTCAAATTTACAGCGGCAAAGCGATTATGCGCATCCAGTGCGCCGAATGATGCACTTGAAGCAACTCTAAGTCACAGCGTGCAGCGCGTCGCATTGAAAAGTTAAAAGCACAAAGCAAAGAGATATTTGATGCTTACTGTATTATATCTATGCAACAGTTTATTGAGCCTTTTCTGTTAACAGTTTTAAATTTCAGTTACAGTGCGCATGAAGAACAATTCATAGTGCTCTCTACTTCAGTGCTGTAATCTAACAGAACTAACGCAAAAATCTCCAGTAAGATAAAGTCATTTTATGCGAACCATAGACCTTTATCTACAAATAAAGTATAATAATGTGAACATTGATCTTAGAGAGTGTCATCATGTTACTCGTAACCGAACGCGACGCGCTGTTTGATTTCTGAATGGAGAATGACTGAGGAGAGATGAGTTTTCATTAACTTTAACTTAACGACTTAAATATAAATTTTTACCTCACATTATGCTATCGAATGACTTTGGAAGTCTTGGAATATAGTGCAGGAAAACTTTATGGTGCTTTACAATGTTTTTTATGCCTTTTAGTGGGGCTTAACAATAACACAATAGTATGCACAATTATCGGAGCTCACTGAGAAGCTGCAGCCGTGGCGGGAGGATTTTTGGTGTGGCGGCCCACCACGGCAGAATGAATGTAGCGGAAACACTGAGCCTAGTTTCGATGTAAATGGACACTAAGAAGATACAACTTGCGCACTACTAAATATTTTTGCGTTGCACCATTAAAGGGGTCATATAATGGAACATGCACTTTTACAAGTTGATTGCACTGAAATGTGTGTTGGCAGTGCCTGTACACAACCATCACATAATGATAAAAATCCATCCAGTGTTTTTTTGTGACGTCACAAGCCCCTCCCACGATTGTTAATTGACCGCAGCGTTTCAACACAGACCCCGCCCTGAGCGAGCGGTCATCATAATCCGCCATCGTTGATACGCTGGTGCAGAATGGCGATTGTGGTGAAATAAGTCTCGGGCTGAAATGCAGGGCTCTAGTTTTAAGGGATAAAATGATTGGCTACAGGGGGACTTTAAGTGTCAGGCAGGACAGACACTGGAATCGAAACTTTTCCGCTTGGTTCGGACGGTGTTAGAACAACGTTTCTTTCTTTCTCCCTACATTAAAGCACAACCAATCCCACAATTCCCTCCAGCAAACACTGCCTTATGACTCATGCGTCTCTAAAGCACTCAATGCTCTTCGGGACGACAGTCAGAACGCTTTAAAATATGGATCCAGGACGTGTTTCATTCTTAAGAGATACTCGTAGACACACACACACACACACACACACACACACACACACACACACACACACACACACACACACTAGTGTAAGTATACTAAGATCTAGAGACGTCAAACTGATGTCTGAAGTTTTGCAGACAGGAACCCGATAAGTCTAATCTGAGGTGTGCGTGTGTGTGTGCGTGCGTGTGTGCGTGTGTGCGTGTGTGTGTGTGTGTGTGTGCGCGCGTGTGTGTGTGTGCGCGCGTGTGTGTGTGTGTGTGTGTGTGCGCGCGTGTGCGTGTGTGTGTGCGCGTGTGCGTGTGTGTGTGCGTGCGTGTGTGCGTGTGTGTGTGTGTGTGTGTGTGTGCGCGTGTGTGTGTGTGCGTGTGTGTGTGCACGTGTGCGTGTGTGTGTGTGCTTCAAAGGAAGAGTAAAGAACGACAGCGGGAAGAGGATAAGAATTAATTGGCTCTTCAAAGCAGAGCATATTGATGTATTCACACGGTGTGTGTGTGTGTGTTGCATCACGGATATTTCTCGTACTCTTTGTGGAAACATCACACAGATGTTGTAGAACTATGCCACCAATGCAGACCTTAATGCCACCCTACTTTAGTCAACAATAGCACATTTCTGTCTCAGTGAGTCAGTGCTTTAACTGTGTGTGTGTGTGTGTGTGTTTACACTTTACAATAAGGTTCAATCATTGGTTAACATTAGGTAACACTTTACAGTAAGGTTCATTAGTTAATGTATTAACTAACATGAGTTAACAATGAGCAATACATTTGTTACAGTGTTTATTAATCTTTGTAAATGTTAATTAATAAAAATACAGCTGTTCATTGTGTGTTCATGTTAGTTCACATTAACTAATGCTAACAAATACAACCTTTGATTTGAATAATGTATTAGTAAATGTTGAAATTAATATTAACTACAATTAATAAATGCTGTAGAAGTGTTGTTCATTCTTAGTTCATGTTAACTTCGGTAGTTAACTAATGTTAACTAATGAACCGTATTGTAAAGTGTTACTGGATAATAGTCGAAAATGAACTGGGGAAACACGGGAACTTAAGTATACAATGCTAATGAACTGAAAGACTAACAGGTGTGATGATCCAATGAAATGCCATGGCGACTGATTAGAGCGGGAAAAGTGAACAAAGACAACAGGAAATAATGAAAACCAAATGACCAAAATTAAACCAAATGACTGAATATGTGTGCCAGATTTCACGTCTGATGATCTAGGACAAACTCAAGTGAGCTTTTGCTGTACTTTTACGCAAGTATGGTTTTCAGGAACATATATTTCTCCATCCACAGCAATATTCCCAACCGCTCCACATTTGTGTGTCCGTTCTGTGGCGCTCGAAACCTGGACCAACAGGAGCTGGTGAAGCACTGCATGGAGAACCATCGCAATGACCCCAACAAAGTGGTGAGTGTGAGTTACCTTCCAGTTCAATTCAATTTCAATTCACATTTATTTGTATAGTGCTTTTCACAATCATTTCAAAGCAGTCCACTTTACATTTAACAGTGATCTGTATTGATTTAAGTGATCAAACGCCGGGTCACGGAGTGTGTAGTCGAAGAACAACAACAAAAAAGTAATTTGAATGTTTTTCTGATGCGAGACGTGAAGCTTAAAGGAGTAGTTCACTTCAGAATTAAAGTGTCCCTACGTCGTCATCCAAGATATCCATGTCTTTCTTTCTTCAGTCGAAAAGGACTCTTTACCTACATTACTCTTAACTCTAGGAGGCACAACATCAGTAGAGCTCCCCCTGGTGGAGTATCTATGAACATCTCTCTGATCAAACATTTGGGGAGAGCCTGATGCACAGGTGAATCTAACCTGTTCTTTACAAAGATAAATAAATTAAAAAGTAGAAACTGGGCTTGATGAGGTTTCCAGCGCTGTGCATTTCTCCTGACCCATAAATCCTGCTGACCTTTGCGCTGTTGCAGAGACTGTCACAGCTGTCAGTCACTTAAAACACAATTTGTCTGTACATCGCACGTCTCATGCGCATTGCTGTCAGATCAAGATTATTAGTGTTCGTTAAAGGTGCAGTGTGTAAGTTTTAGTGGCATCTAGTGGTGAGGTTGTGAATTGCACCCAACAGAAGTTACGGTGGCCGACAGGAAGTGATGTCGTCGTCTGAGACAGCAGAGAGTAGCCAGTTAAGCAATGAGGTTTCTTTACAAAGATAAATTAAGAAATTATGTTTACTTAAAGGAGAACTCCGGTCAATTTTAACATTGAGCTCAATTTTTAGTAAATTTGGAGTGCTGTCAATACAGAGAACAACGACAAAAATCGGTGTTGCCTACACTGTTTTATCCTATTTTTAAAATTTGCACCCTGTTGACTTGAATGGGGCAAGTTTTAAACCTGCTTTTATCCTCTTAACATATTTGATGTGTCATTACAAGTGCCCAGCCATGTTGAGTGATTCCTTAAGAGTGAACACGAGTGAATCTGACTGCAGTAGATGTGAAAGATATGAATAAAAATGATGTTATATCAGCCAGCGCAAATACCTGTATTTAGTTCCTGTTTTCGGTGGAAGTCCAAAGTAGTCGATTGTCGAGTTCACGCGCGTGATCATAGCAACTAAACCTATGCGCGTGAACTCGACAATCGACTACTTTGGACTTCTACCGAAAACAGGAACTAAATACAGGTATGTGCGCTGGCTGATATAACATCATTTTTATTCATATCTTTCACATCTACTGCAGTCAGATTCACTCGTGTTCACTCTGAAGGAATCACTCAACATGGCTGGGCACTTGTAATGACACATCAAATATGTTAAGAGGATAAAAGCAGGTTTAAAACTTGCCCCATTCAAGTCAATAGGGTGCAAATTTTAAAAATAGGATAAAACAGTGTAGGCAACACCGATTTTTGTCGTTGTTCTCTGTATTGACAGCACTCCAAATTTACAAAAAAATTAGCTCAATGTTAAAATTGACCGGAGTTCTCCTTTAATTATTCAGTAAAACGATGTTATTGCGAATATTATTGTTACTTGTTCATCATTGTGTCAGTGTTTTATTCGCTGACTTTAGCTTTAGCTTCTTTACATGAAGAACAACATAGTGACGAAACGCATTTGTCCATTCAGGGCCACCTTAGAAACATGTCGATGTAAGGAGACCCGTGGTGTGTGTAGAGAGAAATGCTCATTCTTAAGCCCCGTTCACACCGCCAGCGACTGTCGCTGTGTGTCGCTAGTCTCTGTACTGTGAGTCGCTTGAGCGCGTTGGTAGTGCTGTCGCTCTAATGTTATTGGTAGACTGCACATCTGGCCATATCTATACAAAATACCATCACAAGTGATATACAACTATTTAATTTTAATTTGACAAGGAATTAGGTTCAAAATAAACTGTATGCTGTTGGGAGAGTGTTTTTATATCACCACAGCAGTGTTCAGTGGATTAAATCATTTACTAGATTAACGATCGATCAAGCAACAAATTAAACTCACTCATACGGTCATAAATCACTAAAACGTCATTCGAATTTGACAAATAATCAATTTTCTTGTCCCTAATAGTCAACATAATGCAGGAGAAACTGTAAAATGAACTGCAGAAGTGCTAAACTTGCATCATAAAATGACAACACTCGAACTATAAATGTGTGAAGTAAACTCACTGAGACTGTGGACAGTTTATTTTCCATGCATCATTTATTATATCCATATATGTGGTCACAGTCACATCATATAAAACAGTGAAATCGACCCTAGAGCTCTTCTCGCCGGCACTCGAGACGGTGACGTGAGCTCCACTGAAAGTCTTCTTTCTATTGGTTGTCGCTCGAAAATCGCTTCTCATTTGCATAAAGTGGACATTTCTTGACACGCCCACATTCTTTTTTTGTGATCAACTCTTTATTGTCTTTAGAAATAATATTATATCCACTCAAACAAACAGGGGAAGGGGGAGCAACAGACATATCAACAATTTAACAATATGAAAAAATAATAATGATAATAATACAAAAATATAATAATAATAATAATAATTAATAAAGATGAAATAAAATATATATTTTTAAAAATACCAATATACCGGTAGTCATTCCTTTATATAGTCCAATATGTTGGAAGAAAAACATTGCCATGCATCAATGTTAATGCAGTTGTACATTCACAGGTCACTATTTTGTGGAGGCTGTGAATCCAATGTGTTTTTGCACACATGTGCGGAGTAAACCAGTTCTGTATTATTGTCTTCTTTGCAGCTGTAAACCCAGCTAACAACCTTCTCTTGTGCAATGAACTTATACAGGAGTCAGAATCATCATTGAGAAGACATAAACCTGGATTAGACATGTAATCAGTTTGTAGTAAGAAGGACAAAACAAGTTAACATTAGCCCATAGCTTGACAACAATTGGACACTCCCAAAACATACGAAGAAACGTACCTGATGATCCAGTGCTACAGATATGGCAGTCATAGGCAGATTGCAGTTTCATTTTGAACCTCTTGTAAGGGGTTGTGTATGCTCTATATGGATGACTTTGAAATGGATAAGACGGTGAGCCAAATTTTTAGAAGTTAAGATTAGATTAGACACGCCCACATTCTGTCGCCAGCGGTCGGTCGCTCGTGTCGCCGGAAGTCGCCAGCGCTCCATTGGAATGAATGGGATCGTGTCGCTGGCGGTGTGAACGGGGCTTAAGGGAATAAAAACGTAACGCTTCATTAAGTAAGGTCTTTATACACCACTCAAAACATATTTATGTATATTATATTGCATTTCTGTCTACAGATCCTCCTAAATATTACACAGTGCACCTTTAAGTAATCAAATTTGATTTCTCGTCTTATGTGTGTGTGTGTGTGTGTGTGTGTGTTGTTCTGCAGGTGTGTCCGGTGTGTTCGGCGATGCCGTGGGGCGACCCCAGCTATAAGAGCTCAAACTTTCTGCAGCATCTTCTCCACCGGCACAAATTCTCCTATGACACATTTGTGGTGAGGAGGCGTATACTTTACATTTATATATCCTCCATTTTGTATTCTAACGCTCTGTTGTGAGCTGTCCTGCTTTCTCCTGCCTACATCTGCAGACGAGAGGACAAAACCTCATCACGAGTAAAACGGCAGTTAATAAGATTCAACCAAGGAGAGCGACTTTTTCCTGATCGAGTGAATCTCGTGAATATGTACTGTTTACATTTCACCCCAAATTACATGGAAAATATAAGATATTGTGCATACAAAACATTTAGATTTTTTTTTTTAGGACAATTAAGTTACCATATTGTGACATTTTTATGATAATTAAGCATATTTTCCCCTTCAAAATGTTACTCTACTGCATATCTGGACATGTGTTTTTTTGTTTGTTTTTTATTCCCACTATTCTCAAAGGTGATAGTCATTTTAATGCAAGTACTTTACAAATGCTAAAATGCATAATTTCTCGTTTAACCACGATGGTTAAAGGGTTAGTTCACCCAGAAATGTAAACTCTGTCAGTAATGACTCTCCCTCATGTTGTTCCCCGTCAGACTTTCCTTCATCTTCGGGACACAAATGAAGATATTAGTGATTAAATCTGAGAGTGTCTCACTCCTCCATAGGCTTCTGTTGTAATTGAAACTTGCCGGCCCAGAAAGTTAGTAAAGACAATGTTTAAAATAGTCCAAGTGACTACAGCGGCTCAACCTTAAGTTTATCAAGCCACGAGAATACTTTTTGTGCGCAAAAAACAAACAAAAATCGTATTATTGGATCCCTGAATTAGTTCTTACAGTGACAGTAGCCTAATAAACCTGCTGCTGTCTGTCATTTAAGGGATACTTCACCTCTGGAAAGATGAATGTGCATTTAAAATGGGTCATTTATGTAGTAGAAATGTGAAATTATTTTTTTAATTTGGAGCCTTCTAAACTGAGAAAAGCCAGAAAATGTATTTTTGGCTTATGGGGATGAAAGACAACAACTCCCAGAATGCACTTGCTTCACTGCCCTTTGAGGCCACGCCTACCGGTTAGAGAGCAGTTAAACAACAAAGCTAGGCTACTAGTGAGTCTCCGTGAAGAGTCTGCCCGGGTTTTTGAGATCGCCCAAAATGTCCAGGATTCGGCTTTAGCGTTCTACAGTCGCCGTTCATCATGTTTACTGCGGCGAGCAGGACGAAACTGGCGGCCGCCGGAGAACGGCGATCAGGACGAGACTGACGGCCGCGGGAGAACGGCGCGAGGCCGGTGGCGTGATTACTGATGAGCGCCGCCTGTAAGACGCACCGGTCTCGTATCTCTCACGGAGGAGCGGGAATTTTCTTAGCAATGTAAAACGCACATTAACCGATCACTTGTTTAGAGTTCATGTAAACACTACATTCGGATTCACCAATCGGGATGAGTTCAGTTAGATTGAAACAAAAGGTGTGCGAGTAAACAATGAATGGCGACCGCAGAAAGCAAAAGCCGAATCCCAGACATTTTGGACGATCTTGACGGCTGGACATGTCCGGGAAAAAGAGGATGGTCACCGCTACTACTCAGCTTTCTCCACAGAATAAGAGCCCGTTAGCTTAGCTTCCAAATAAAAGATGGCTGACACTATTTGTACATTCTGTGAGTGAGATCCCTCTATGGGCGGGTTAAAAAAAACATGCGGATCTAGCGCCTCCTACTGGCTGTAGTCTCTTGCCCCTGGCCAAAAAATTCTCAGATGACGTAAAATGATGATTTTTGCGTCATCTGAGGATTTTTTCCACACAAAAAATACATAAATCTCTCGTCTCAGGGGGATATGAGGGAGGAAAGCACAGTAATTTTGAAAATACTACAGGTTTTCTACTGATACAAAGCTTAATGCTAAATCCTGAAGTATCCCTTTAATGTTACTTAAAACAACAAGACAATGAGAAAATCACCCGTTACTCTTGGCTGAATAACTTTAGCAGCTTTTAATAAGGAAGACTATTTTACATTCAACTTCTGTAGGTATTAGAGCTTTAATTGTTCATTAATCTCAAACATCTACACAATCTCATTCCTAAAATGTTATCGGTGCCTAATAAATGCGTGAATGAAATGATGAATGAATTCGATTTTAGTAGAGTAAAATCTTGATATTTCTTTGAACCGATTAAACGCACTGACCCGGACATGTTGTTCTCCTCTGTTTGTGAACGCAGGACTACAGTATTGATGAGGAGTCAGCACTGCAGGCAGCACTGACCCTCTCATTGGCCGAGAGCTGAGAGTCTGACATCATATCCTGTTACACAGACGCAAACATGTGAAGGATCTTCTCGCCTGTCTTGTTTTAGGCTCAATATTTTCATTGTTTCTCTGTGTTTCCTCTCACTCTACCTCTCTTCTGGTCTGTGTTTCTGAGCTACACTCCAGCTTGATCCTGAAGTAGCTTTAGTTCCATCGCAACCATCAACCCGACGGAAACAGTGATGTATGCAAAAGGAATAGATAAATCTCACCATGCTTGTTCTTGCTGTTCTTCCTGTTGTTGTCTATCCGAACGTGACCCCGGCAGTGAAGTGAAATCGAGAACGGAGGGACCAGCGCCACGTTATCTGAATTATTAAAACTATGTTGCTGTCCTCGTGATGAACTCTCATCTTTAGGCAATACCAATACAGAAACGAGAGACTCATTATCACTCATGTCATCATTTAAGGAATGCTGAAAACCATCCGCCCTTTTTTTAATCAAGAGTTGATGTGAATACTTGCACTCGTCACAGTTTTCTACATGTCTGAATTCTAGTATCGTTGTTCTTTTATAGTTCAATAACAGAATACTGACCGCATATACTCTTGCTCTTAACTTGCTACAGTAATATTTTCTAAGAAGCATCGGATAAGATTAAAGTTTATATTTTTGGAAAAAAGTTTCCGTTTTAAATGGTGCACTGATAATAAGACGGCGAGCTTCTAGAGATGTGCTGAAACTTTTCTCTGTTCATTGGTACTGTTCATCTGCATCCCTCACTAGTGCTGGTCTTTATTTACGAGTTCAGGAATCGCGATGTGACGTGAATTCAAGTGGTTTGGTTGGAAAAAAAGGGATGCGTTTGGCAACATCGGAAGCTTTTTTTGCGTACATCTCAAAGAATTATGGGAAATGGAATTTTGTATTTTTAAACGATCACGAAATGGACAACGATTGGTTAATTCGCATGATACCCCTGCTGGTGGTTGCTGTAATTACACCCTGTGCTTTTTAAAAGCACCCTTTTTTTCCGTTAGAACGGCCATTAGAAAATGTGATGTGAGTTAGTTGCAATATATTATGATCAATACCAGTTTACTTCCACCATGATTCTGTAACTGACACCCACTACGATCATTCCGATGTGACTTGAAGACAGAATTGATGTAGAGAAACTTGAGAACGTCCAATAGACTGTACAAAAAAGATGGACAAAGTGTCTCCCACTTCCTTCCACTGTAGAAAAATGAAGCCAAAATATCCAAGAAACAGTCGTTAATTTATCGCATCAAATAAACGTGACTGAACATCAGAAGGTATGTTGTTTCAACGTCAGTTTTTCAAGTCCACCGACGTTAATCTACTAACTCTCCTGACTGCTTTGTCAGACAAAATGGTGGATTCGGTGGATGGTGGATTATGATTGGTCAGATCGCCTGTCAATCAAACTCCCTGCGACGGGACAATCGGAGCCGGGGTCTGCGCAGCATTAAATAACTAAAACCAAACTTTTTGGAGAAATTAACACTTGAACATGTCAGCATGATGAGAACTACCTAAAATGACAGAAACAATATTCGAGACAAAAATAATTTGAAGTGTAATTGGATTTTTTCGTCTAGCTCATGGAAAGGGGGTGGGGTTTACAACCTATACTGCAGCCAACCACCAGGGGGCGATCGGAACGTTTTGGCTTTACTTTTCTGGACGTGGAACAGTGCGCAGATTCCTTATCTTGTCGTTTACTACTACTGATAGTGGGATTCAGTACCTTGTTGAATCCAAGCCTATGAACGTTGTGAAGGAGCGCTGATGCATTGCTGTGATAGGCTTAGGCATGTGTTATAGGACTCGAATGTCTCCACGATGCAGACATACCCAAGTATTTGTTCCTTTCCCCGTTCTTCTCAGCCACAGTGTTATATGTGCCTGGAGCTGAGCGAAACATGCTCTACACAAGTACACTAAAGTGAGTGTTTGGCCAACGCACTGGGAGAAGTCCCTTTGTATGTGCTTAACATGATGCTTGCTTTACTTTCTTCAATCAACGAACCATTCAAATATCTAAAACCAATGTTTTCTTAAGCCTGGCTCAGACTACAGGAGTTTTATCTCTGATTTACGTCCCGACAATCTGAGGCCAAATCTACGCTGTGCTTGTGGAAGTGTGGCAACAACTCGACTGCCAAACCTGGGGAGAAATTGATGCTAACTATTTTGTATATTTGTCCCCGTGAGATCATGTGAGATGCCTGATAATCTTAATATCTTGTAGTGTGTAGAGATTTGACAGAAGACAATCTGTAAAGATTCTCCTCATGTGTGACGCGTAATTATAATTGGTTAGGGTTTAAAAACTCCTGAAGCCTGAGCCCATCCTGAGGAGTATTCAGTATCTAGCTATGAACATGTTGACAGTTTAACTTTACCTAACTTAACGCAACGATATTCTTAATCAAACAGTCTACCCTAGTTGACGATTGAAAACCCTAGAAGAAAATAATGCTTATTAGGGATGCACCGATATTACATTTTTGGCTGATACCGATAATTCTTTATATTTGAAAGCCGATAACCGATATATTGGCTAATAAATCTATATCCAATTTTTTTTAATCATTTTTTAGAACCTGATTACAAAAACAAGTCTCATCATTAAAAGATGTCTCAAGCACATAATTATAATGTTCTCATGATAATTGTATGTAGCCGATATGACAGACTTCCAGACGTTGAACTATTTTCCTTTTTGTGAAGTGATTCCAATCATATTTCTCACAATTTAAAACCATCATGTTGAACAGTGCGTATCTGAAGTGTCTCAGCTGAAGGAAATAATACATTATTTATCGGCTTTAATATATCGGCCAAATTTTCTTATCAGGCCGATACCGATAACTTTAAAAATGAACATATATTGTCCGATAACATTAAAAATGAACATATATCGGCCGATACCGATAACATTAAAAATGAACGTATATCGGCCGATACCGATAACATTTAAAAATGAACATATATCGGCCGATACCGATAACATTAAAAATTAACATATATCGGCCGATACCGATAACATTAAAAATGAACATATATCGGCAGATACAGATAACATAAAAATTACCATATATCGGCCGAGACCGATACGGTGGCCGATATATCGTGCGTCCCTAATGCTAACGTCTGCTAAATCACTGTGTTATGAATTTGCTTACTGGCTCATTGAGCTTGCATTGAATCATTTGCGTTCATGTACTTGTGTAGAGTGTGTTCCAGATCTACAAGCTTCAGTTTGGTGGGTTTGTGTGATACTGGTGCATCATTTGATACAGCTTTGATAACTCTGCCAGATACAGTGTTTTTGATATATTTCGAGCCAGTCATGGCGGAAGAGTAGAAGACCTTTAGGGCTGCTTGGAAACATTTGTTTTTTGAAAATTAGCAACTTTAAAAAAAAATAAGATGTGCTTTAACTTGTGATTAATTTCTGTGTTGATAAACAGTGTGTTTGTTTAATCTGTCGCGATAGAGTCATTGTGATTATCTCCATTTTGTGAACCACTATTTTAGCAAGGCTATAAGCGTGTCACAATCATCGTCTAATCTGAAACTCTCAGACCAGGAAGTAAATCGGCAGTGTTGGGTGTGCGCGAGTTACGGAATCGATTACTTTTTCAAGTAATGAGTTAAATAATGCATTACTTCTCAATTTAAAGCAAAATATCAGTAAACTTTTTCAAACCAAAGTGTTTTCCCATTTAGTATTCCTCAAAATGAATAAAAACAGTGAAACGCAAACTCCAAATATTACGCAAACCTGCAATAATTCAATGTTAAATTACACAAATATACTTTATGCTTTTAATCTCACTTTATTAACCAATGTCTTTGCTGCTGACACTCAAACATGACTTTAGATGAACACATTTATGAGGAAAAAGTAACGTAACGCATTACTTTACATTAAAAGTAATGAAGTTACGCAATTAGTTACTTTTTTGGGAGTATTGTAACGCATTACTTTAAAAAGTAACTTTCCCCAACACTGTGACTGGGTCTGACTTCTGTAATGGTCTTCAGCATGAAAGTGACTCAACATGACTGGGGAAAAAGGGACATTTATGAACGTCTATAAATGTCCCGCTGTCGGTTTCTAATCATTTAGAAAGTTTATTGTGTAATCACTTAGAGTGATCATTCCTGTATGGTTTTCTTAAAAGCCATCATAGAGTTTGTATTGATTTCTTTAAGAATAACGCCGTGTCCTGATGGCATGACATGCATGTCTTCTGTGCAAATCTGAGTTTCTGTCCCAACAGCTTTGAGGATAATATCAAAGTCATCGCCTCGTTAATTTCATTTTAACTTTAACTTTCTGACAAAGCTCTTCGCTGGAAACGTGTGGCGTCTCATTAGGACACGGTGTTATTTGTCATTTGATGTACATTTGTACTGAATACGGGGCCATTTATAATGTGTAAGGCCTTCTGGGTAATGTTGGGAATGTCCTTGTTGGTATTTATTAAGAGGCTTATACATTCATGGTATAAGTGATGACTTTATTCTTCTTTTGTTTTATGGTTAATTGTACATAAATGGCAAGAAAGCCACGTTGTGTTTGGTGGATCCGCTGAGATCTGGATTGAGGTGCGATCACCTTTCTGCGAGGAAGCATGTTAAAAACATTGCACTTTAATTAACTCAAATGTCTTTTGATGATCGAGTAGGAATTTTGTTCCAGTTATTTAGTAACTTTACTGCCAAATGTATTTGACACGAGGCAGATGAATTTGTCATTGTTCATGTCATTGTTGTGTGGAAACGGCGGGGCAAGTTCAACTAAACATTTTCAGAAACGCTTTTCAATAATTGATAATGTTGTATTATTATTATATTTAAAAAAGAAATCCTAACTTAAAGCCGCAGTAAAAACGGAAAGATTGCCGACTGAAAATGTGTTCATTGTATTTGATGGCGATGTGTTTCGATTGGCTTTTACATGTGTCGGTATTTAATGGTCTTGCTCTGAAAGAACGATGTTGAGGAGTAGAAAGTAGAAAAAGAAACGAAGTTTCCCAGTATCCCAATGTTTTTACTGTTTTTTTTTTTCTTTTAAGTGTCTAAATATATTGCTCAAACAATATTCATGTGCACAGCTGTAGCATAGTATGTATTTTTTTTTTTTTTTTTTTTTTTTAGTGAAACTTTTGATATTGTACAACACAGCTCTCCAAGTCCTGATACCTTTGGGAATGACCTTAAAATGTATATTTTTCACTCTTTTTGTATTGTAACATCAATGCACACTGTCACATAAACATACAGGACTTCTGCATTTCTTGTGTTTGTTGACTGCTCTCCAGAAGAACAACGGATGGCTTGTGGTGTGTGTATATAAAGGAGAAACGAAACCCTCTCAAGGACTCAACGGGTTACAGCAACTTTTGGGAATATGTTGAAGCCGTGATTGCGGATGCTCGAAGGAAGCGTGCCAGACTCTCGGACATGTTCTGGGTTCAGTCGTCTGACCCTGAAAGCTGTGCTTCTGTGCTGCCACAGGCAGAGGGCGCCGTCGGGCCTCCAGTGTGTGTGTGTGTTAGCTTCTTCACGGCTATGAATAATAACCAGATTACAGTAATAACAATGCTGATGTTAATGATGGTGTGCATTTATGAAGCTGTAATACTGACTGAGGTTTAAGAAGATACTTAGTGTATTTGTAGCAGTTTTCCCCTTAATAAAACACAGATGCACCCATCTTTAATAGCCTTGTCCTTTGGTGTAAACACTTTCTGCACAAACAATTTGGGGGATGAAAGCGGTCCTTGGTTTAAAAAAAAGATGGGGGAGAATGATGAAGGGAAGAGAAGAGGAAAAGAGGCTCTAAATTACAGCAGTTATTGTGTGTGTGTGTGTGTATATATATATATATATATATATATATAAACAAGACTAAGGGTACGTTTATCTACGACAATGATGTACTAAAAATGGAAAAGTCTTTCCTTTTGTGTTTTTCACGTACAGATAACTATCAAAACGATCCCGCTCGGATCCTCAGAAACGAGTAGAAACGCTGTATTCTGCTGACAGGCCAGTAGAGGATGATGTCACTGTAAAGAAACTACGCGCTTATAGACTGAACACGCATGACGTCACACAAAGTAACTTTTGTAGTTTACATGGAGACGTGATTCAAAAACGTGCACTTTGAATCCCGTTTTTTCAGGCCTCCAAAATACCGCTGTCGTGTAAATGAACGACTAAAGCGCATATAGTTTTCCGTTTTTAGTTGTGAAGTGTTTCGTAAACGGCTCCTCGGAAGGCGGGCCACAACTTAAATGCACAGGAGAAAACTAACTGAACAAGAAACAGGTGCACAAAGCAATCCGTAACCATGGCAACAAACAAGGGCATAATCAGTAACATAGGAAACAGAAAAGAAGCGAGAACAAAGGAAGCAGGAACAGAAACAATGAAAGACAAACTATAAAGCAGAACATCAACCTGACATTCCAACACTTCAGAAAAACTAGAAACGTTCAGTGTGGAGTGGCGAATAACAGTTTAAACTACCAAATATATTTCCACCACATTACTTAAGTGATTATGGTCAAGCTTTATTTCTACATCATTATTATTATTATTATAGGTAGGATGTTTAATTCATATATTGGTTAATTGGTAATACTTTGCAATACATTAACAATAAACTAGTGTAATTATAGTTAACTAAAACCATTTAATAAATAAAAAAAAATGTCACTTAAATATTCAAATATATATATATATATATATATATAAAAAAATGCTTTTATTATTTCTGCAAGTTGCCAAGTAATTTAATTTTTCATTTTAATGTACAGTTGATGTACAATTTATTTTTAATAAAACCTATATATATATATATATATATACCGGTATTAGATATTTTAACTATAAAGATATTTAACTAAGAAGTTAATTAGTTTATTTATCAGAAAACTAATAAAGTTTGACAGAAGAGAAAAACACATTTATAAAAACATAATTTTTTTAAATTATTTACCAAAATTAAAATGAAAAACGAAAAAGATTAAAAAGATTAAAAAAAAAAGTATAATATACAATACAATTTACTCGTACGTTTTTTAGATCTAAAGTTACATAAGTTTGCACAATTAAATGCACAACAAGAAAATAAACAATTGATTTTTATTATTTAACATTAGCACGTTGTGATCTTGAGCGATACAACTATCTCAATATAACTTTCCTCTATCAAAAACAATAACAAAAGTTTGATAAATGTTTAATTAGTGGTTAATTTTAATAAAACTTAAACTGTTTACATATACTGTACCATAAAAAAAATTAGGTCGTTACCATTTTTTTACAGATTGGTTTTTGTTATTGAACATAAATTTACATCTGCATTTAAACTCAAACTACTGTCAAATGAGCATTTCTAAGAGACAAAACATGTAATATTATTACGCGTCAAAGTCAGTAAACACAAACATGTTTCGTGACTTTAAACACTATCATCCGTTAGAACATGCAGAAACTACGAAATTAATTATTATATTTAGAGATTTATTTTTTTAAGGAAAAATGACTGGTGTGTTCATCATGTTCTGACAATAAAGACAGTTTTAAAAGCACAATTAGCGCTGTGTTTCTACAGCTTTCACTCAGGAGCAAAAATCTGCCTTAAACTTTGAAGAAAATATATTTGACATTTATGGGGATAATTATTGATATCGACTGATATGAGAAATGTTACTGTGATCATTTTTTTAGGCATATCGTGTATAGCTGACAAGTGCACACCCTCAATGTCCCGACTGGATCTCAGAGGTCAAAGGGCACGATGTGAAATGCAAACGCAGTGAAGCGTCCAGCTGTGGAACTGGACCAGTAAACACACCTGTTCTGGGGAACTCATTTTCCACAACAAGTGGACAGATATAACCGAGCAGAAGAGCTCAGGGTAACAAGTGCAGCACATTACTGCCGTTCACTGTGTAGGAGCTCGATATTTACACACACACACACACACACACACACACTCCGTGTGGAAAATATTCTGTAAATCTCAGCGGCTGGCCGGAGCAAATATCTCCTGCATCTGTTTGATGGGCTGAATATAGACCAGCGTTGCCTTAGCACTGGGTCAGATTAGGGCATGGAAATGTAATCGTGTGCCACTATTATAAAAATATATATATTTCCTCATGTTTATGCCAGAAGATTTTACATATACATCACAGAAATATCCAATGATGCGTGTTTACTTATAAATGACTGTTCTGAACTTTTTGTGCAGGTTTCATTCTGGATGAAAACAAATCAGTCGTTGCTTTTTATCATGCATGAGAAGATCCTTATAAATCACTGTACCGGAATATTGATGATATTCACACAACATCTCGGGCAGAGTCATTGTATGGATCATAGTGCACACTTTTATTCATATTCATCATTTCTCCAATGCTTTCTTTGCAATGCGTTTCTTCAAATTGGCCTGACCATTGATGGCCCGTAAAAACAAACCGACTCATGATTGGGCATTTTTATGCACGAGACAAAATAAGTTAAAATTAGTGCATGGAAATGTAAAAGTGTCCCACTATTATAAAAAAAATTAAATAAAAGATTTCCTCATGTTTATCCCAGAGTTTATGCATGATATCACATTAATATCAAATGATGCGTGTTTGCTAATAAGAGTAAATCGACATACTCTGGTAGACCGGAGGACCGTGAGCGTTTTCGACACAGTCTGAGTTGTGTTTCCACAGAGTTGCTCCTTCACCGGATGTAGAATCACGTCCTCATGTTCTGATATCAAAGACACCCGAAGCACGACTGGTGTGAAGTTCTTCGTCTGCTGGTTGAACGAGGAAAAATCCAATTGTGTTTGCAATAAATAAAGCTGTACAAATTTTTTTTTTGTATATATTTTATAGTTTTTACATGATTTTGTATATATTTTTTTCATTGGTTTGTTAAATACATACAGTATTGATGTGTTATTACTGTATTATGTTCAATGCAGTATCTCTTTAGTTAAAACCAAAAATGCAACTCAAGTGGACATCTGAAAATCTCTTTGAAAAATAGTGTAAAAAATTCTGTAACACTTTATACATAATCCCTAATGTATAATGCATTATACAAGCATTTTGTAATGCACCTTATAATGCATGGTCTTATGAATAATTGCAACCAGTTATAATAAATTATAATACTTCATTGAACACGCCTTTAGAAAGTATAATGCATTTAAATATGACTAACAACCAATTTCAGAATCTGCAAATATTATAATGCATTTTAACTTTGGTCACAATTATTTATGAAAAGATATAATGTACATTATAAATACCTTTATAATGCATTATACATAAGGGCTTTAAGTAAAGTGTTACCAAAATTTAAGATTCGAATCTTGTTTTTCAGTGCAATAAAAACACATAAAAAAATCCAAAATAAGGTGGTCATAATTCATGCATGAAAGGGTTAATTAACTTAATATGTATCATAATATGTAGGCTTTTAAAATGACTTTTGAAAATGCTCGATTGTGTAATGCTTCTGAATACTATGACTTCAGTAATCAACAGTTATATCGATGAATGTGAGCCAGGTGTTGTGTTATGCGCTGCTTCCGGCAGAGGGCGCCATTGCTCTCTGAACAAGATCTGGCCAAATACTCCATAAACACAAGCAAGACCTCCCTGTGTCCATCAGAGGCTTTCCCGCAGGATTAATGTTCCTGGGTGAAGAATAGTAGAGGTTACAGCTGAATTAGAAAAAATTAAGGCATTCAATTAAAGGGGCTATATGTAAGAATTGTCATGTATTAATCGCTTTTTTTATTGCTAATGTGTGAACAGCTTGCAACGAAACTAAAAAAAAAAAACGAGACCGCCCCCGACTTTCTAGGTTGTCTATGAAAGCCTGTCGAGCGATTTTTATTTATTTGTTGTTGTACATATTCATCTAAACTAGAGCCGGGACTTTAACGCGTTAATTAAGATTCATTAATTACACAAAAAATAACGCGTTAAACATTTTTAACGCAGTTTAATCGCACTTATTTTTGCACCGCAGAACGTTTCTCACTGGATGAGTTTAGGCGGACCGATTATACTGGAGCACCAACTAGCGTTCATAACTTCCATAGACAGTATATAAACGATAACTTCAGACAACAACAAATCACAGTGAACATGAACACAGAAGCTGACGAGACCGCTTTGGTCGGCCCCGTGGATGGGACATTTTGTTATAAAAAACGAACGGATGGAAGCGTCGATAAGAGCATGGTTGTGTGCAAGCTGTGCAACAAGGAATTCGGAACGGCTATTGCTACACTTAATGGCAAAAATAGCACTGGTCTGCTGGACTTGGTTGAACAAAAATAAACTATATTTTGTTGCTTAAGCTTATGTATTCAGTCATTATTCAATGGTATACTAAAAATCCATGTGAAAAAAAATTACTTCTCACTGTTCTCAGGTCAAATATTTATATGCAATTAAAATGCGATTAATTTCGATTAATTAATTACAAAGCCTCTAATTAATTAGATTTAATCGAGTCCCGGCCCTAATCTAAACTTCTTCTGTTTCTCAGCAGCCAATGTTCCTGAAATATACCGTAGGATGCAGTTAAAGGACCGCATTTCTAGCACTCTTGTTTTTTGTGACAAAAAAGCCAAGTCTAACAGTTAACCAGACCTGAACAAACCCCAAACCCCAAACAAACGAATGCAAACTTCTAAGCGAAAAACGAAACCGATCTTCACGTGAGTATATCGGGGCATTGAATCACGTTCAGTCTCTTGTACGAGTGCGAGCACGAGCAGTAAGTCACTGGCTGCAGTTCACTTTACGGCCAGCGGTGTCGCTAATAACAAGGGTTTCTGTATTCTACACGCAGGTGAAACTCGAAAAATTTGAATATCGTGCAAAAGTTAATTTATTTCAGTAATTCAACTTAAAAGGTTAAACTACTATATTATATAGACTCATTACATGCAACGTGAGATATTTCAAGCCTTTATTTGTTATAATTTTGATGATTATGGCTTACAGATCAAAATTATATATTGAAATATCTCACTTTTTAATAATTTTCACAATGGTGGCAGATATACATTGTTTTTATTACATACATTGGATCACATGTCATTATAGTGTTTCCACTGTCTCCCACTTTGGATGTTTACCTGGTTTTCTCAGCGAACAGGCCTAAAGTTATTTGAATAAGACAAATCATTAATTTAAACATGCATTCAATATGTTTTCATGATCAGACAGAAATAACAATCTATGAAAATAAAAAAAAAGTGTCCTTGCCTGAATATATTTGCAACAATGAGGTCAATGCTGTGATATTGAGGGGACCCCATCTGACACACAGAGTATAAAATGCGGGGTGCCCCAAGGTTCGATCCTGGGGCCCCTGTTATTTTTAGTATATATAAACGACATATCAGCTGCGGTACGGTGCAAGTTGCTATTATATGCAATGTATTGCGAATTTCCAAAGATCTCTTCTTTTGACAAGACACACAAATCTAAAGTTAAATCACTGAGTAATTAAACTGAAGGTATGTGGATTGTCACTGTCAGCGACACGATCTTCTCTGACCCATTTGTCTGAGCATGCGGAGGGAACAGAAACACATCTTCATTCACAAGAGGCTTAATCAGCAGATCTGAGGAGATTCCCGACACTCGTCTTGTGTTTGGAGAATAAGGGAGCCGTAGACCCGGGAGTCTTCTACACAATCACTGGTTGCCTGGGAAAAGCCTGCTTTAGAGGAGCTGGAGTTTGGGAATGGTCCGGGAATCCTGGGAGACGCTTCGCTCTTAGAAAACATGTGGATTTACCCGAACCTGCGGTCGAGATCCGCACCGCCGAGAGCCAGCCGGACCCGGAGAACAGGCCGTCGTTATAAATCACTGACGACTTTATAGCATTCTTCCTAGAAGGCCTTGTCCACACTCATACGTCTTTGTTTGAAAATGCCGTTCCCCCTGAGACAGTGTTTTTATTAATGAAAACGAAGCTTTTTGAAAACGCTTCCCAAAGAGGATAAATTTCAACACTGCAAAAAAAAAAATGCATTTTTTTTTTATTACTTAGTATTTTTGTCTAGTTTGAAGTCGAAATATCAAAATATTCATAAATCAAGAAGCATTTAGAGAAGTAAAATGCCATTAGAGAGTAGGCCTATATCTTGTTTTCTGAGCGAAAGAAATCTAAATTGAGTTTTTGCTTAAAACAAGCAAAATTATCTGCCAATGGGGTACGAAAAATAATATGTTTTCCGTTAAGATAATTTTTTTTACCCCATTGGCAAATAATTTAGCAAAAACTCACTTGAAAACTAGCCTGGGAAAACCCAGACCACTCTCAGTTGTAACTGAGTATAGGGTCTGGCAAACCTCCATAGACAATTCATTTCCACAGGGGCGTCACCAACGGACGTCGGATAGATCTAAAACCAATCAGAGCGATGAATGACATGACGTATGCAGAGCGACGGAGAAACATCTCGAGACTCTCAGCAATGCTCTGTTTGTGTTAACGAAAATTACAATTTTAAATCGCTTGAAACAGACGCGATAGCTGATTCGAACGAGTGATGTTGTGATGTTCCACGGCGGCATCCATCTCTGTAATGTACAAAATCTGCGTCACCGTCTCTGCTCTGTCGTCATCGTGTAAAGCCCGCCCCAACGTTTCTGATTGGTGCCGCGATTTCGGCGGATTGGAAATGGGTTTCAATGGGCTCTTTGCCAGACCCACTTGCAGAGCAAATCTAAATTTGCCGGAAGTGGTCTGGGTTTTCCCAGGCTACTTGAAAACAAGACATAGACCTAATAGGCTATCTTATAACATTTTCCTACTTTAGTAAATCCATCTTGTTTTAAGAGTTTGTAGATATTTGGACTGGAAACAAAACAAAAATATGAGTAAGAAAAGCAATTTTTTGCTGTTTTCGCGTGTGGACTGTCAAACCGGAGGTATTTAAAAACGATGACGTAAGTTTAGTCACATGACGCATATTGTACCCATAAATATTCATGTTTATATCGGTATTGTGCCACAACCACAGGTGGAGAGCGGCTCTGTGTCGTTATAACTCACCGGCGCTTTCTTACTACACTGAAAAAAACCTATAGGATAAACTTGATAAAATTCTCGTAACAATTTGTTAAACACATTTCAAGTCAATTTTACTGCCACTGCACATCTTACCTGTTATTATCAAGTAACACCTACTTACTATTGAACTTAACATTCATTTGATGTTTAATTGACACTTAACATTTAATTGAAGTAATTAAGTAAATATTACTTGATTATATTCTTACTTAATTCTCACTGAGCATCTGCTAAACTCATTTTTTAATTAACTTTTTACTTAAAGACTATATTATTCAAAAATGTTAAAGTATATACTATACTATACTAAACATCTAAGTAATTAATAGATAGGTTATTTTATAGATTCAATGCATGTACATAATAAAAGTAAAATATTCGAACATAGACCTCAATACTTACACAAATACAGCTAGAAAACAATAAAAAAAACAAAAACCTTATTAACTATTCATGCCCCAGTGCATGATGGGAACACCAGTATAAGAAAAGTTAGATTTCATTTAATTTTATATCGTTGATATTTACGCTTTAATTGAGTACTAATATAGGATTTACTTTTTTTTAATTATTCTTGCCTGAACTAACTTTTTAATGTAGAAATTACATTGTTTTTTTATGTTGCATTTACTTCACAGAATAATTTGTATCATTGTGAAAGAAGGCTGAGCTGCTGTTGAAAGTGTGTGTGTGTGTGTGTGTGTGTATGAGCAGGTGTTGTAATGTTCGCTAGCTCTAAAGACAGTGAATCCAGACCCTTAAGTGTCTCCATCAACCTTTTTGTTGGAAAGTTGAAGTGTTGACCTTTGACCCCTGAGCTCCACAAGAGCGGGACACGTTTGCACAATATGTTTCTTCTTTGTGCTCAAACATCTCCTTCAATCCCACGATGACCTATTTGTGTCTTCAATGTGCAAATGGTCGAGTTTTAAAGACAAGAAACAATGCTATGCAAGAAACAGCAACCTCAATAACTTAAAATTCATTATTTATTTTACTCTTTATTTTAATTACTGATATTTGACGTTTTCAGCAGATCCTTACCAACCCTTGTGGAAAAAGAAGTACACGTTCCCTTTCGAGAGTACTCTCCGCAATGGGAAAACTCCTTTACTCGAGAATATTGAAGCCAAAATTATCCTTATAATTGTATATATGTAAAATGCAGTGCAGATCTGGAGATTTTCCAGAGGCACTCCGAACGGAGGGCTACGAGAAAGTTCCTAGAATGCATCGCGAATCACCGGCGAGATGGCTTCACAAAACGGTGAAAAGAAAGTCACGAGCTCACGAGTTCACGAGCTCTAGGAAAGTTCGTTTTCTGAGGTGAGTGACTTTAGGCTTGTTCGACTTGAACAGGTGTTGTGCCGAATTTCGGCGCTTGCACAGACCCATCGGTTTATGACATTCAAAAGTACAGATTCAAAAGCATATTTGCTCTCGCGGATGTCATTTCACCGATTGGTCTGTGCAGCGCCCAGTTTCAAGTCGAACCAGATCTCTCTATATGGCTCTGAGTTCGAACAAGCCTTTTTTATTTCCGTAAAAAGTTTACGATAATAACGTTAGAATAATGAGCACTTGAAGTTGTTTACAATACAGTCTGACAACATCTCGTCTGAGCAGTCAACTGCGTTCATGCACGTCCTTCAAAATAAAAGTCTTGCATCAGAATTTTTTTTCCAATTTTTTTTCTCAATTTTTTTTTACATTATTATTATTAAATGCTTGAATAAAATAAAATAAAACCATTAACAACAATTATCATCGTTGGCATGACATAATACCGCTATGTGTGAAGAACTGGGCTAAACAGGGTGTTCCGTGGGGTCTAAAAAAGTATTAAAAGTTGAGAAAATTAAGCCCCTTAAAAAGTATTAAAAATTCTTAAATGCCATTGTCCAAAGGTATTACATTTTGTATCATCTTTTTCATTATGTATATTTGTCCAAAGCATTGTATTCATTTGTCAATGAATTATCTTGTGCTTTGTTCCCATACTTATGAATTATGATGCATTGATAAGGAGTTATCACAAACTAAGACAATCATATCAATGCATAGTAAATGTAAGTCAAAGTGTCGTCCGATGTAACCGGTTAAAAACTTGAAGTGTGGCGATGAGGTCTTTAAAATGTATGAAAAGAGTTTTAAGAAAAAGGGTATTAAATTTAACTCCATGAATTCCTGTATAGACCCTGCTAAAGCGTGTGTGTGAGATTTATGGCCTAAGCTGAAGTGTCAGGAGAAAGTGCTTGATGTGCCGCACCAACACAAGAGACGCAGTGCTTTAGAGAACTGCCACAACTTGACCTCTGAGGTTAAAGGGCACGAGTGACATCAAATGCAGTGATCGACCTGTGGAGGAAAACAAAGCCTCGATGGAGGGTGGAAAAATAGGGGTGTGTTGCTGTCGGACTGGAACAGGCCTGTAAATGGTTGAGCGTAGCTGCACCTGTTCTGGGGAACTTATTTTCCACAGACAAGTGGACAGATATAACCGAGCAGAAGAGCTCAGGGTAACAAGTGCAGCACATTACTGCCATGCACTGTGTTGTCAGCAGCTCGTAGGAGCTCGATATTTATATACACCCAACACTCAGTGTGGAAAATATTCTGTAAATCTCAGCGGCTGCTCCGAGAGCCACTGTAAAAATATCTCCCTCGAGCTGGAAAGCATCCGCTTAATGGGCTAAATATAGGACAACTCTGTCTTTAAAGGTGGCTAAAAGTAGCAGATGGGATTGTAATGCAGTTGCATGCTTACTATAAACAGAATTTTTGTATTTTTACAACTCAATAGTTTTCATTGAAATCTCAGAAACTTTTTAGTTCTGTGATCATGGTTCATAAAACGCCTCACTGCGTCAGATTCGTTCGGAGAGCTTTGGCTGGCATGGAAAACTAAACTAAACTTTGTTATCTATAAATACTTGTTATCAAGATGCGTGGAAACAGATTATAAAGCAATTAATTTATTCTATTGCCAACAATTGTCGCTACATTATTTGTACAGGTTATGCTCTATGGGTAAATGATGTGCTGGTCATTTTTTGTCCCGTTTAATAATTTATATGATGCACACATTGCTCTGATTGGTTACAAGGTAGTTTGTGACGTCAGAAACACCAGCGATTTCAAACCGTGTATTTGAGACTGTCTTTGGTTCACTGCAGTTTTAAGCAGAAAATACTCAAGCAATGCCTGTCCACTTATGAACTTTACTCATGGTTTGTGTTAAAGCAGATTAATAACACCTCATAGTTCCTGTCACCCCTAGTTCTCAGACTTAAAACTGTGATTGATAGAACAAGGAGTGTGAAGGAGTGTGATGGAGTGTGAAGGAGTGTGAAAGGAGTGTGATGGAGTAGTGAAGGAGTGTGATGGAGTGTGAAAGAGTGTGATGGAGTGTGATGGAGTGTGAAGGAGTGTGAAGGAGTGTGATGGAGTGTGATGGAGTGTGAAGGAGTGTGAAGGAGTGTGATGGAGTGTGATGAAGTGTGAAGGAGTGTGGAGGAGTGTGATGGAGTGTGGAGGAGTGTGGAGGAGTGTGATGGAGTGTGAGGAGTGTGATCGGAGTGTGAATGGAGTGTGATGGAGTGTGAAGGAGTGTGATGGAGTGTGAAGGAGTGTGGAGAAGTGTGAAGGAGTGTGAAGGAGTGTGATGGAGTGTGATGGAGTGTGAAGGAGTGTGATGGAGTGTGAAGGAGTGTGATGGAGTGTGAAGGAGTGTGATGGAGTGTGATGGAGTATGAAGGAGTGTGATGGAGTGTGAAGGAGTGTGGAGGAGTGTGAAGGAGTGTGATGGAGTGTGATGGAGTGTGAAGGAGTGTGATGGAGTGTGAAGGAGTGTGATGGAGTGTGAAAGGAGTGTGATGGAGTGTGGAAGGAGTGTGGAGGAGTGTGGAGGAGTGTGAAGGAGTGTGGAGGAGTGTGAAGGAGTGTGGAGAAGTGTGAAGGAGTGTGAAGGAGTGTGGAGGAGTGTGAAGGAGTGTGGAGGAGTGTGTGAAGGAGTGTGGAGGAGTTTGAAGGAGTGTGACGGAGTGTGAAGGAGTGTGATGGAGTGTGAAGGAGTGTGATGGAGTTGTGAAGGAGTGTGATGGAGTGTGATGGAGTATGAAGGAGTGTGATGGAGTGTGAAGGAGTGTGAAGGAGTGTGGAGGGAGTGTGAAGGAGTGTGAAGGAGTGTGATGGAGTGTGATGGAGTGTTGAAGGAGTGTGATGGAGTGTGAAGGAGTGTGATGGAGTGTGAAGGAGTGTGGAGGATGTGTGGAGGAGTGTGAAGGAGTGTGAAGGAGTGTGGAGGAGTGTGAAGGAGTGTGGAGGAGTGTGAAGGAGTGTGAAGGAGTGTGGAGGAGTGTGAAGGAGTGTGGAGGAGTGTGAAGGAGTGTGCGAGGAGTGTGAAGGAGTGTGAAGGAGTGTGGAGGAGTGTGAAGGAGTGTGATGGAGTGTGAAGGAGTGTGAAGGAGTGTGGAGGAGTGTGAAGGAGTGTGATGGAGTGTGAAGGAGTGTGATGGAGTGTGATGGAGTGTGAAGGAGTGTGATGGAGTGTGGAGGAGTGTGAAGGAGTGTGAGGGAAGTGTGGAGGAGTGTGAAGGAGTGTGGAGGAGTGTGAAGGAGTGTGGAGGAGTGTGAAGGAGTGTGAAGGAGTGTGAAGGAGTGTGGAGGAGTGTGAAGGAGTGTGGAGGAGTGTGATGGAGTGTGATGGAGTGTGAAGGAGTGTGAAGGAGTGTGATGGAGTGTGATGGGTGTGATGGTAGTGTGGAGGATGTGTGGAGGAGTGTGAAGGAGTGTGAAGGAGTGTGGAGGAGTGTGAAGGAGTGTTGAAGGAGTGTGAAGGAGTGTGATGGAGTGTGATGGAGTGTGAAGGAGTGTGATGGAGTGTGATGGAGTGTGAAGGAGTGGAAGGAGTGTGATGGAGTGTGATGGAGTGTGATGGAGTGTGGAGGAGTGTGGAGGAGTGTGAAGGAGTGTGAAGGAGTGTGGAGGAGTGTGTGAAGGAGTGTTGAAGGAGTGTGAAGGAGTGTGATGGAGTGTGATGGAGTGTGAAGGAGTGTGATGGAGTGTGATGGAGTGTGAAGGAGTGTGGAGGAGTGTGGAGGAGTGTGAAGGAGTGTGGATGGAGTGTGGAGGAGTGTGAAGGAGTGTTGAAGGAGTGTGAAGGAGTGTTGATGGAGTGTGATGGAGTGTGGAGGAGTGTGGAGGAGTGTGATGGAGTGTGGAGGAGTGTGAAGGAGTGTGAAGGAGTGTGATGGAGTGTGAAGGAGTGTGAAGGAGTGTGAAGGAGTGTGGGAGGAGTGTGTAGGAGTTGTGGAGGAGTGTGATGGCGTGTAGGAGTGTGATGGAGTGTGAAGGAGTGTGAGTGTGAAGGAGTGTGGTGGAGTGTGAAGGAGTGTGGAGGAGTGTGAAGGAGTTGTGAAGGAGTGTGATAGAGTGTGAAGGAGTGTGATGGAGGTGTGAAGGAGTGTGAAGGAGTGTGAAGGAGTGTGGTGGAGTGTGAAGGAGTGTGGTAGGAGTGTGGAGGAGTGTGGAGGAGTGTGATGGAGTGTGAAGGAGTTTGATGGAGTGGTGAAGGAGTGTGGAGGAGTGTGATGGAGTGTGAAGGAGTGTGATGGAGTGTGATGAAATGTGAAGGAGTGTGATGGAGTGTGAAGGAGTGTGGAGGAGTGTGATGGAGTGTGAGAGGAGTGTGATGGAGTGTAGAGACACTGATGGAGTGTGAAGGAGTGTGATGGAGTGTGAAGGAGTGTGGTGGAGTGTGAAGGAGTGTGGAGGAGTGTGAAGGAGTGTGATAGAGTGTGAAGGAGTGTGATGGAGTGTGATGGAGTGTGAAGGAGTGTGAAGGAGTGTGGAGGAGTGTGGAGGAGTGTGATGGAGTGTGAAGGAGTGTGATGGAGTGTGAAGGAGTGTGATGGAGTGTGATGGAGTGTGAAGGAGTGTGATGGAGTGTGATTGGAGTGTGATGGAGTGTGAAGGAGTGTGAAGGAGTGTGATGGAGTGTGAAGGAGTGTGATGGAGTGTGAAGGAGTGTGGAGGAGTGTGATGGAGTGTGAAGGAGTGTGATGGAGTGTGATGGAGTGTGAAGGAGTGTGAAGGAGTGTGATGGAGTGTGAAGGAGTGTGATAGCGTGTGAAGGAGTGTGATGGAGTGTGAAGGAGTGTGAAGGAGTTGTGAAGGAGTGTGGTGGAGTGTGAAGGAGTGTGGAGGAGTGTGGAGGAGTGTGATGGAGTGTGATGGAGTGTGAAAGACTGTGAAGGAGTTGTGATGGAGTGTGATGGAGTGTAATGGAGTGTGATGGAGTGTGATGGAGTGTGAAGGAGTGTGGAGGAGTGTGATGGAGTGTGAAAGAGTGTGAAGGAGTGTGAAGGAGTGTGATGGAGTGTGAAGGAGTGTGATGGAGTGTGAAGGAGTGTGATGGAGTTGTGATGTGAGTATGAAGGAGTGTGATGGAGTGTGAAGGAGTGTGAAGGAGTGTGGAGGAGTGTGGAGGAGTGTGATGGAGTGTGAAGGAGTGTGATGGAGTGTAGAGAGACACTGATGGAGTGTGAAGGAGTGTGATGGAGTGTGAAGGAGTGTGGTGGAGTGTGAAGGAGTGTGGAGGAGTGTGAAGGAGTGTGATAGAGTGTGAAGGAGTGTGATGGAGTGTGATGGAGTGTGAAGGAGTGTGAAGGAGTGTGGAGGAGTGTGGAGGAGTGTGATGGAGTGTGATGGAGTGTGAAAGACTGTGAAGGAGTGTGAAGGAGTGTGATGGAGTGTGATGGAGTGTGATGGAGTGTGATGGAGTGTAATGGAGTGTGATGGAGTGTGATGGAGTGTGAAGGAGTGTGGAGGAGTGTGATGGAGTGTGAAAGAGTGTGAAGGAGTGTGAAGGAGTGTGATGGAGTGTGAAGGAGTGTGATGGAGTGTGAAGGAGTGTGATGGAGTGTGATGGAGTATGAAGGAGTGTGATGGAGTGTGAAGGAGTGTGAAGGAGTATGGAGGAGTGTGAAGGAGTGTGAAGGAGTAGTGATGGAGTGTGATGGAGTGTGAAGCGAGTGTGATGGAGTGTGAAGGAGTGTGAAGGAGTGTGAAGGAGTGTGGTGGAGTGTGAAGGAGTGTGGAGGAGTGTGATGGAGTGTGAACGGAGTGTGATGGAGTGTGAAGGAGTGTGAAGGAGTGTGAAGGAGTGTGGTGGAGTGTGAAGGAGTGTGGAGGAGTGTGAAGGAGTGTGAAGGAGGTGTGATAGAGTGTGAAGGAGTGTGAAGGAGTGTGAAGGAGTGTGAAGGAGTGTGAAGGGAGTGTGGAGGAGTGTGGAGGAGTGTGATGGAGTGTGAAGGAGTGTGATGGAGTGTGAAGGAGTGTGGAGGAGTGTGATGGAGAGTGAAGGAGTGTGATGGAGTGTGATGGAGTGTGATGGAGTGTGAAGGAGTGTGAAGGAGTGTGATGAGTGTGGAGGAGTGTGATGGAGTGTGAAGGAGTGTGATGGAGTGTGAAGGAGTGTGGAGGAGTGTGATGGAGTGTGAAGGAGTGTGATGGAGTGTGATGGAGTGTGAAGGAGTGTGAAGGAGTGTGATGGAGTGTGAAGGAGTGTGATGGAGTGTGAAGGAGTGTGATGGAGTGTGAAGGAGTGTGATGGAGTGTAGAGAGACACTGATGGAGTGTGAAGGAGTGTGATGGAGTGTGAAGGAGTGTGAAGGAGTGTGAAGGAGTGTGGAGGAGTGTGAAGGAGTGTGATAGAGTGTGAAGGAGTGTGATGGAGTGTGAAGGAGTGTGAAGGAGTGTGGAGGAGTGTGGAGGAGTGTGATGGAGTGTGAAGGAGTGTGATGGAGTGTGAAGGAGTGTGATGGAGTGTGATGGAGTGTGAAGGAGTGTGATGGAGTGTGATGGAGTGTGATGGAGTGTGAAGGAGTGTGAAGGAGTGTGATGGAGTGTGAAGGAGTGTGATGGAGTGTGAAGGAGTGTGGAGGAGTGTGATGGAGTGTGAAGGAGTGTGATGGAGTGTGATGGAGTGTGAAGGAGTGTGAAGGAGTGTGATGGAGTGTGAAGGAGTGTGAATGAGTGTGGAGGAGTGTGATGGAGTGTGAAGGAGTGTGGAGGAGTGTGATGGAGTGTGAAGGAGTGTGATGGAGTGTGGAGAGACACTGATGGAGTGTGAAGGAGTGTGATGGAGTGTGAAGGGAGTGTGGAGGAGTGTGGAGGAGTGTGATGGAGTGTGATGGAGTGTGATGGCAGTGTGATGGAGTGTGATGGAGTGTGAAGGAGTGTGGAGGAGTGTGATGGAGTGTGATGGAGTGTGATGGAGTGTGAAGGAGTGTGATGGAGTGTGATGAGTGTGATGGAGTGTGATGGAGTGTGGAGGAGTGTGATGGAGTGTGATGTAGTGTGATGGAGTGTGGAGGAGTGTGATGGAGTGTGATGGAGTGTGGAGGAGTGTGAAGGAGTGTGATGGAGTGTGATGGAGTGTGATGGAGTGTGAAGGACTGTGAAGGAGTGTGAAGGAGTGTGAAGGAGTGTGATGGAGTGTGAAGGAGTGTGATGGAGTGTGATGGAGTGTGAAGGACTGTGAAGGAGTGTGAAGGAGTGTGATGGAGTGTGATGGAGTGTGAAGGAGTGTGATGGAGTGTGATGGAGTGTGAAAGACTGTGAAGGAGTGTGAAGGAGTGTGATGGAGTGTGATGGAGTGTGATGGAGTGTAATGGAGTGTGATGGAGTGTGATGGAGTGTGAAAGAGTGTGAAGGAGTGTGAAGGAGTGTGAAGGAGTGTGATGGAGTGTGATGGAGTTGTGATTGAGTTTGATGGAGTGTGATGGAGTGTGATGGAGTGTGAAGGAGTGTGATGGAGTGTGATGGAGTGTGATGGAGTGTAATGGAGTGTAATGGAGTGTGAAGGAGTGTGATGGAGTGTGATGGAGTGTGAAGGAGTGTGATGGAGTGTAATGGAGTGTTTTGGAGTGTGATGGAGTGTGAAGGAGTGTGATGGAGTGTGATGGAGTGTGATGGAGTGTGAAGGAGTGTGAAGGAGTGTGATGGAGTGTGCAGACACCAGTGGAAACAGAGACGCTGACTCATTAGGGGTAGTTGGAAACTCTCTGGATTCCAGAGGCAAGCGGGAATAGAAGCGTCCTGCTTGGCTCATTCCTCATCTGGCCAGAAATAGCGCCTCAAGATCTATTTTAGCCCGTCTGAAGCAGTTTAGGGCCGAGCCCATGCCTCCCTCACCCTAACTACAGCGTATTTATAGACTTTTGTGGAGTCACAGTGGTTATAGTTAGGAGAAAACGTCATGGAGAATGTGGTGACAGGGGGTCAAGATCACGTCTGCCGTTCAGGCCTGCAGTTTTATCCCGCTCTTTCTCAACCAGAGATTCAGATACAGTTCAACTCAACTTTATTTCCAGACTCAGGGTCCAGAGAGAAAACATACAACAACCTACACAACATTACATACAATACAAATAATTTAAAATAGACAATCATGCCAATACTTTCTCATAGATGACTGGTATTGCACCACACTTTGCCTAGGGTTTGACAACAGCATAATAATAGCATTCTGTGAATTATCCAGCCGACAAATGCTTTTTATACATCAAATTTCTCAATAAAAGCCATAAAGGGTTTTACTCTTGACATACAAAATAGATTACTTGCACTGCTCCATCTCGGTTTATTTATATATAATCCTCATACAATCATTGTAGGCAAACTGAAGCTTACATAGGCTCACTTTTTTAAGCAGTATAAAAAGAAGTACAGTATGCTCTACAAAGGTTTATCTTAACCTGATCCGAACACATATAAAATTGTCTCACAATCATATTAGCTTGGCCATATAACATCCGTCACTTGCCTATACATATCGTCATCATTACACATTTCTATCATTAATCATATGCCCCAAATATTTTGTTTTAGTACTTGCCCTGACATGTAAAAATCTGGAAAATGAAGGTCCTTATCCCGTTTTGTTCTACATATCATGGCAACACTCTTCGTTGCATTATATTTCACATCATATTTAATCCCATACTCAGAGCATTTAGCAGCTGATGAAAGCCAGCACTGCTTGGAGAAAAAATGTCCAGATAGTCATTATAACATAAGATGATGATTAAGATTTTACCCAGCATGCATCCAGACTCTTACAGTCACTTAACTGTTGGGATAATTCATTCATATAAACATTAAAACGTGCTGGTGAGAGCACACTGAAGCTCCTGCAGACAGTGGGATTGGTGTGGTCTGCGGCTGAGGAACGAGACGGATGTAAATTTAGTGTTGGAGGTGAAGCTTTGGTCATTGCCGGCTCCAGTGCGGATAAACGAACACATTCCAGTGTGTGTCTGCTGTGTCATGACTATAGTAAACACTAGAGACTATACGGGTGCTTCAATCCATCATAGGTTTCAATGCGGTTTCAGCTTCATTGACAATATATTGCAAGCTCTGTTTGATTTATTGAGTAAAGCGAAATAGAATTCTGCAGGGGAAATGTGTTGTTTTTTAATCAGTGATCAGACAAACTCTAAATTTCTTTTAGATGAGAGAAAAGAAAACCTAAAGGACAACAACCGACCACAGACAAGTGAAACACTGGTGTAAACAAGAGGCTAACAAGACACAGGTGCGGGTAATCAATAACAAGGGTAACTATAGAAACAAAGGCTGTGTCTGAAAATCGTCCTATACTACACCCATTAAATAGCGCACAGCCATTCGCAGTGGTGTCCGCACCATTCGCAGCGCACAGCCATTCACAGTGATCATCATTCATCTGACGACCGCTGGTCCAATGTGGCTACAGCGTAACATCATACGGGTATACATGCCTTTTTATTGATTATTAATTAAGGTTTACGAGTTTCCATTACAGAGTTCAAGATACAGTACATCCTTTAATTACTACTGGAGCTGCCAGTTTGCTCAGTTTTTAATGATTATCAAACAGCACAAACTATGTGAAAGCGGCAACGAATTCAAAATTCGTTTGAAATTCCGTGTTTTACAGTAAACTCCTATTTTATGACTGGATTCTGAGATTCCGGGCAGAAATCATAGAAATCATTTTTTTTTTTTCTTTTTTTTTTTCTTTTTTTTTTTTAGGGAATGTAATGTAATGTAGGGAATAGTGAATGAGGGTTTCAGGGGTGATTTCGAACACAGCCCGAGATCCATGGTGCCGTAGTACGGCCCCCAGCTGACCTCCATCCACCTGCCAATAGACAGATATATATATATATATATATACTATATATATATAGTATATATATATACTGTATATATACAAGGAGTTTTTCCATGCACAATTACAAATGGGAAACATTGTAGGTTTTATTTAGCCTCGAAGAATCCTCCTCTGCTCAGCTGCCCTCAATATAGACATATTAATTAATACTGTGTGCGCTGGGAAGAAGGATCGTTTGGCATGTGAAGTCAAAAGTTCAACAATCATACACTCTGGTTTGAGCCTGTTGGGTCATTTTTTGGGTTATTTTGTCCATGCTTGGGTAATTTCACCCAGTGTGAAACGGAGAGGATAAAATCCTATCGATTCCCAACTTTCAGTGTTTCTTGGCTGATGGTTTTGGCTGTAGTGCTATTAGTGTGTCCGTTGGCAGGTGAAAAAATAAGCGAAATATGGTCGAATTTGTTCGTAAAAGTAAGTTATGAAACTTTAAACTTTTAAAAAGCAATTTCGTTTAACTGTATATGCTGTATAACTGCTGAGATTGTCATTCTTTCCTGCACTTTTTCTCACTCACACACATTGTTTTCCATTTTTGGATGTTCTTGCTTATTAATAAATGTTCACCTTTTGATTGTGAATGTTTCCTGTGTTGTTGCTCTAGTATTTCTGTGTGGCTTAAATGTCCAACCTATTTTGGGATAATTTTAATTCAGCAATATAGTAAAACAGTTTTTAAACAGTATTAAATAAAATAGTCGAGTGTTGAGTCAAACATGGTGAAACTCCAGCTTTTAATGTTGGTTTATGTGTCTATGTGGTGTTTTTAATCTGCTTTAAGATAAACCATCTGTAAGTTCATAAGTGGACAGCATTGCTGAGTATTTTTCTGCTTAAAACTGCAGTGAACCAAAGACAGTCTCAAAAACACGGTTTGAAATCGCTGGTGTCTCTGACGTCACACACTACCTTGTAACCAATCAGATCAACGTGTGATCCTCAACCAGTGGATCTCTGAGTGAGGGAGTGAGTGGAGGCGGGGCTCATTTGCATATCCATAGAACCGCGCATACTAAATGAGGCAAGGGTGTCGAGTTACATTCAAGATATTTTAAGCCATGAAGATGTTCAAATATGTCATTTTGTTGATCAAATATTGGATAAAATGTTGACTGCAGGGGGAATTTTAACAAATAGTTTTTTAACCCATCATTTTTTAGTGTCGTGAGCAAGTAAATGGCAGCTGTTATACTAAACAGGACACATAATATGTTATTAGAAAAATATTATTTTATTGTTTTCTTAGAAATTTCTCCATTACAAAAACCATAACCTGAAAAAATCATCATTAGAACAACTAAAAAAAATATGCAAGGCCACTCTCACACGCCGTATTGTGCTTTATAGTTTGCATTCAATCCAAAGAGCATTCAGTGTATCAGTCAGTGTAGCAGATCTGTCCCGAGCAGAAGATCTGATCGTCTTTAAAGGGTTAGTTCACACAGAAATATAAACTCTGTCAGTAATGACTCTCCCTCATGTTGTTCCCCGTCAGACTTTCCTTCATCTTCAGAACACAAATGAAGATATTAGTGATTAAATCTGAGCGCTGTCTCACTCCTCCATAGGCTTCTGTTGTAATTTTAAACCTGCCGACCCAGAAAGTTAGTAAAGACAATGTTAAAATAGTCCAAGTGGCAGTGAAGGAAAGTCTGACGGGGAACAACACGAGGGAGAGTCATTACTGACAGAGTTTACATGTGTGTGTGTGAACGAACGCTTTAACTGGAGGAATCATCAGGACACGGGGCAGCAGCCGGCCTCTTCATGTTTGCTCAGGAGAGATATCCTGGAGAAGGTTTTGAAGCAGCTTCTGCACTGGTACTATCTTGATCTCGGAGTGTGTTTGCAGATGCGCTCGGCAGGTGTTGAGCGGTCAGCGAACGCACGACTGCAGTGAGGACAGGAGAACGGCTTCTCACCTGGACACACCACATCACCCCAGTTTAGGTCTTAGCATTTTACATACTTTTTTTTCAAAATTAAAAATGCATCATTTTCAAACTTCTGTTAGAAGTATACTGTAGTTCACCTGAACGGAAAAATGTTACTTACACTGTGGGAAATACGCTTCACCTATAATGCATTATAAAGGTATTCATAATGTAGGCCTAGGTTATAAAGCATTTTATTTTTTTTTCATAAAAAACTGCAAACTAAAGTTAAAATGCATTATAATATTTGCGGAATCAGTTGTTGCATCTGAAATTGGTCTAAAGCTGTAACAATTAATAGATATAATGCTTTATAACTGGTTACAAATATTAATGAAACCATACGATTGCATTATAGGGTGCACAACTAATGCATTAAAAATATTTTTATAATGTGTTTATAAAGGCTTTATTAGACATTATGTTTTGTGTGTGTGTGTGTGTGTGTGTGTGTGTGTGTGAGTGTGTGTGTTTTCAAAATTAAAATGCATAATTTTCAAACTTCTGTTAGAAGTACTTCACCTGAAATGAAAATGCCACTTACACGGTGGAAAATAAACTTATTTAAAGCCTTTTATCATGTATTATGATTTATAAAGGTATTCATAATGTAGCAAACAAAAGTTAAAGTGCATTATAATATTAGCAGATTCCTTGTTGCATCTGAAACTGCTCTAAAGATGTCACAATAAATAGATAAGTATTATAACGTATTATAACTATAACAATTATTCATGAGACCATACGATGCATTATAAGGTGCTTATTAAATACTTTTATAATGCATTATATATAAAACATTTATTAGACATTTTTGGAGTTTGTTTTACAAGAAACATTTCCCCTGTCCTGTCGATCTCAAATCTCATTTGCGTTCACATTTTTACATTTTTCATTATTGTCATGATGTGAAGTGAAAACAATGTCTTTTGCCATCAGTAATATTAAAACAGACATAATAAGACATATCTAAATAATATATAATAGACATCTATTAGACATATCTAAAGGCTCTGTGTGTAATTCAACACAAACGAGAACAAGATTAGAGACTGTGGAAAGGAAAACTGACTCAAGGTTTGGTGTGTAGACTCACTTTAGTGTAATTCAAGCTTTTGTGATCATTGTGGAGTTTGGTGGTATAGTCGAACTGTTTTCCACCCACCTATTTTTATGCACATTTTGGAAAATTCGCATTAAAATTAATGCTGGGTGGAAACTGGATGCGCTCTATTGAGTTGGTTAAAGTTTTTATCCGATATGAAGACATGCACGTAAACTATGATGGACACACATTTACAGAATAAATCCCTCGATGCGCAACAATAAACTCATGTGGCGATTCCTCAGCGTCAGCTGTGATTGGATAACTGGAGTAACTAGCGGACCAATGGCATCGCAGCATCTCTAATGTTGGTTTGGTGTTTCTGATCAGAATGATTCGGATTGTTTAAAGGAACACTTCACCTCTGGAAAGATGAATGTGTATTTAAAATGGGTCATTTATGTAGAAGAAATGTGAAATTATTTTTGAATTTGGAGCCTTCTAGACTGAGAAAAGCCAGAAAATGGTATTTTTGGCTTATGGGGATGAAAGACAAACAACTCCCCAGAATGCACTTGCTTCGCTGCCCTAGGAGGCCACGCCTACCGGTAAGAGATCGCAGTAAACAACAAGGCTATGCTACTAGTGAGTCTCCGTGAGTCTGCCCAGTATTTTGATGTCGCCCAAAATGTCCAGGATCCGGCTTTTGCGTTCTTCGAGTCGCCATTCCTCATGTTTACTGTGACGAGCAGGAACGAGACTGACGGCCACGGAGAACGATGCGAGCCCGGTGGCGTGATTACTGATGAGTGGCGCCGGGCGCCTTGTGAGACGCACCGGTCTCGTATCTCTCACGGAGGAGAGGGAATTTTCCTAGCAATGTTAAAACGCACATCAAACGATCACTTGTTTAGCGTTCATGTAAACACTACATTCAGATTCACCAATCGAAATGAATTCAGTTAGATTGAAACAAAAGGTGTGCAGTGTAAACTATGAATGCGACTGCAGAAAGCAAAAGCCGAATCCTGGACATTTTGGACGATCTCGACGACCGAGACATGTCCGGGAAAAAAGAGGATGGTCACCGCTACTACTCAGCTTTCTCCACAGAATAAGAAAATGTTAGCTTAGCTTCCAAATAAAGAATGGCTGACACTATTTGTACATTCTGTGAGTGAGATCCCTCTATGGGCGGGTTTGAAAACATGCGGAACAGCGCCTTCTACTGGATAAATGATGAGCTAGTGTTTGTAGTCTTACCCTTATTCAAAGAAATTTGACTTCCTGCTTTTTATGACGCAAATTGACGATTTTTTGCGTCATAAAAAGCAGGAAGTGGAACACTTAAATCCTTATTTCTCCCATCTCAGGGGAAAATAAGGGAAATAAAACCATTACCATTCGAAAATGTGGACTGGCGTTTCTAAAGATACAAAGGTCTAATGCAAATGGGTGAAGTGTTCCTTTTAATTCCCTCCAGAAGCGTCTCACACACGAGTGTGTTCCCGAACACCAGCATAGCGAACGCAAGAGAACACGACAGCGGTTACTGTGAATCGTTATTAATCGCCAAATGTTTTAATGCGATATTCATATTTTTTGCGCATAAGTTAAAATTCGCAACTTTGAATGGAAACATAGCTATTTCTCAATTTTGTGTTTCACACAAAGCAGAAAATATGAAATGAAAAACTCTTAAAAATAAAGGGGGTACACTTTATTAAGCTTTGATTATTCAAATAAGTACTGAGTAATATTAATGAACTACATACACTTACTATAAAGTTACAGGTTAGAGTTTGGTTTAGGGTTAGTTACTATAGT
>JARPMJ010007758.1:32500-37500 GCA_033366665.1 Phoxinus dragarum | reverse complement strand
TTATGAAAACAATTAGATAACATGAGGGGCCGTATCTTGCACCCAGCGCAATTGACTTTGAACACCGGCGCATGTATCATTCCTGTTCTGCACCCGCGCACAGCGACTCTTCCCTCCACAGACACACGTCGGTAAATTAGGGAATGAACTTGCGCTCGGGGGGGCAGTTCAGTGTAAAGAGGAGTGTGTTCCGGCGCAAACGTTCCCTGGTGATATTCTGCAGTTCCAGAAAACAACTCCGCCGCTGACCAGGAGAAACCGAGTCTAAAGACAGCGGCGCCGCGCGTTAGTCATATGCTATTTTAAGGGCGCGCGCTTGGCCATTATGTAGCGTGTGAACAACACACACACTTTGATTCTCTAATCTAAACAGACGCAGCAGTTTTCATTTTTGCAAATCATACATTATTACAAGGAAAAATATTAACACACGAGGGAAATCATTGTTGTGTCCGTGAAGATGTGAAAAAAATCTATCTAGATTAAAAGAAAAAAAATCTAGATTAGGCTACACATTTACCCAAATTATACGGCTGTTTAACCGAAGCTAATGTGTGTGTGTTTCTCCATCATCCTCATACAATGTCACTTCTCTGTGTTTTACGGCCCTGACGAGAACGTCGGTCTCCTCGGCTGTGAACCGCTCCTGGTGTGCGCCGGCAAACCCGCCGTTATAATAGCAATCCACCGTTATAATAGCAATCCGCCGTTATAATAGCAATCAGCCGTTATAATAGCAATCCGCCGTTATAATAGCGATCCGCCGTTATAATAGCGATCCGCCGTTATAATAGCGATCCGCCGTTATAATAGCAATCCGCCGTTATAATAGCGATCCGCCGTTATAATAGCAATCCGCCGTTATAATAGCAATCCGCCGTTATAATAGCGATCCGCCGTTATAATAGCAATGCGCCGTTATAATAGCGATCCGCCGTTATAATAGCAATCCGCCGTTATAATAGCAATCCGCCGTTATAATAGCAATCCACCGTTATAATAGCAATCCGCCGTTATAATAGCGATCCGCCGTTATAATAGCAATCCACCGTTATAATATCAATCCGCCGTTATAATAGCAATCCGCCGTTATAATAGCGATCCGCCGTTATAATAGCAATCCGCCGTTATAATAGCAATCCGCCGTTATAATAGCAATCCGCCGTTATAATAGCAATCCGCCGTTATAATAGCGATCCGCCGTTATAATAGCGATCCGCCGTTATAATAGCGATCCGCCGTTATAATAGCGATCCGCCGTTATAATAGCGATCCGCCGTTATAATAGCAATCCGCCGTTATAATAGCAATCCGCCGTTATAATAGCAATCCGCCGTTATAATAGCAATCCGCCGTTATAATAGCGATCCGCCGTTATAATAGCAATCCGCCGTTATAATAGCAATCCGCCGTTATAATAGCAATCCGCCGTTATAATAGCGATCCGCCGTTATAATAGCGATCCGCCGTTATAATAGCAATCCGCCGTTATAATAGCGATCCGCCGTTATAATAGCGATCCGCCGTTATAATAGCGATCCGCCGTTATAATAGCGATCCGCCGTTATAATAGCAACCCGCTGTTATAATAGCAATCCGCCGTTATAATAGCAATCCGCCGTTATAATAGCAATCCGCCGTTATAATAGCGATCCGCCGTTATAATAGCAATCCGCCGTTATAATAGCAATCCGCCGTTATAATAGCGATCCGCCGTTATAATAGCGATCCGCCGTTATAATAGCAATCCGCCGTTATAATAGCGATCCGCAGTTATAATAGCAATCCGCCGTTATAATAGCGGTCCGCCGTTATAATAGCGATCCGCCGTTATAATAGCAATCCGCCGTTATAATAGCAATCCGCCGTTATAATAGCAATCCGCCGTTATAATAGCGATCCGCCGTTATAATAGCGATCCGCCGTTATAATAGCGATCCGCCGTTATAATAGCAATCCGCCGTTATAATAGCAATCCGCCGTTATAATAGCGATCCGCCGTTATAATAGCAATCCGCCGTTATAATAGCAATCCGCCGTTATAATAGCAATCCGCCGTTATAATAGCGATCCGCCGTTATAATAGCAATCCGCCGTTATAATAGCGATCCGCCGTTATAATAGCGATCCGCCGTTATAATAGCGATCCGCCGTTATAATAGCAATCCACCATTATAATAGCGATCCGCCGTTATAATAGCAATCCGCCGTTATAATAGCAATCCGCCGTTATAATAGCAATCCGCCGTTATAATAGCGATCCGCCGTTATAATAGCAATCCGCCGTTATAATAGCGATCCGCAGTTATAATAGCAATCCGCCGTTATAATAGCGGTCCGCCGTTATAATAGCGATCCGCCGTTATAATAGCAATCCGCCGTTATAATAGCAATCCGCCGTTATAATAGCAATCCGCCGTTATAATAGCGATCCGCCGTTATAATAGCGATCCGCCGTTATAATAGCAATCCGCCGTTATAATAGCAATCCGCCGTTATAATAGCGATCCGCCGTTATAATAGCAATCCGCCGTTATAATAGCGATCCGCCGTTATAATAGCAATCCGCCGTTATAATAGCGATCCGCCGTTATAATAGCAATCCGCCGTTATAATAGCAATCCGCCGTTATAATAGCGATCCGCCGTTATAATAGCGATCCGCCGTTATAATAGCAATCCGCCGTTATAATAGCGATCCGCCGTTATAATAGCAATCCGCCGTTATAATACCAATCCGCCGTTATAATAGCAATCCGCCGTGGAACAAGCGCGCCGGCTCTTGAAGGAAATGTGAGAGGACGCTCTGATTGGTTTATTTCACGTTACGCCCAAACCACACCTATGAGTAATGAAGCGACTTCAGACACACACATTTTAGATTTGCGTCGGGCGCAAGAGTCGTTTATCCCGCCGGTATAATAGCAACAGCGCCGGGATCCGCCCACAGAGTTACTTGCGTTTCGCGTTTGATACTTGTGTTTCAGAGCGTTACAATAGAGCCCGAGACTTTCCAAAGTTGTTGTAGCTGATATAATGTTTTCTATATCAGTGTCAGTGTTCCTGAACTCCTGAAATGCCTCCATTGTAGTCTCGAGTTTCTTCCCGGAATGAACACGTCACAATATTCCTCATTATAATAATTAATACTCAGAATAAAGGGGTGGGGCCTGGTTGAGTTAGTTAGTAGTGTGTTAAACTGGTGGTTATGGTGCGGGACATTTCCCAAACACACTTGAATGTTGATTATTTCCTAATATTCTCCATTGTTGCGGCTCCTCTCTTCCCAGTCTGTCAGTAACGCTCTGGAGTGTGTTTCCCGTACAACGCCGTAACTCGCTGCTTAACTATCATAGTGCGATGCGTCGTTGAAGAAATCAACTAGCGAGTCACGACTATTTCCCGAAACCGGATTGTCGCAAATTGGTAATTTAACCACGTTGGTTAATTATGTCACGCATGTGGTGGAGTAATAACTACTGTTAATGAAACTGTTCTCGAATTAATGCTAGATGTTGTGCTATAAATTACAGACATCTGAGGAATATTTCTAATTTTTCTCAGTTATTTTGCTGTATTTCCAGATTCAATCATAGACTCGTTCTTACTACACTTTAAATCTCTTGACAAATAAAACACGTAAATTACATTTGTATGTATTCTGAATAAAAGATATAGATTGCACTGAATGTCATCTTGCTTATTTTGGTCAAGATCAGGATTTATTGAGTCCACATGTCATGCAAACGAGAAACTCTGCTTCTAACCACATGTCGAGATCTGTCGCTCACACACGACTCTGCGATGCTGTTTGCGAATGTTCGTTGTAACGATGGTTTCGGGAAACACGGACTCGTTAAAATGCTGACAACGACGGAACTTGCGAAGATATTTGGCTAACAATGCTTTCTGGAAACGCACCCTTGTTTACTTCCTGTCTCTATGAAGCCCCTCCTCCTGAAAAGCACACTGTGCTCTGATTGGTCGGCTGGAGTAGTTGTGATTGGTCGAGCGCTTCGAGTGTGTTTGGGAAATGCCCCGCCCCTTACCATAACCACCAGTTTAACACACTACTAACTAACTCAACCAGGCCCCGCCCCTTTATTCTGCATATTAATTATTATAATGAGGAATATTGTGACGTGTTCGTTCCCGGAAGAAACTCGAGACTACAATGGAGGCGTTTCAGGAGTTCAGAAACACTGACTCTGATATAGAGAAGAACTCTCATGCTCAACAACAACAACATTACTCACTAAAAGCAAAAAACATGCTTCTTGTGTGATGCTAATAACTAATTTTATATTAGTTTCTCTTTAAACACGTGTCTTGAGTTGCCACACACGGCTGCTGTCAGTGATGTCACTCAGGAAGTGATTGATGGTTTATCTCAGACGCCGTCTGTCAGGATCATTCCTGATCATCTGAGACTCTGTTAACTCAAGACTCACTCAATAGCTGTTCAGAAACACTAACAGAGATCATTTACTCACTGACTTTCTTCCACGAAACACAAGTGCAGATCTTTAGTGACGTTCGTGCTGTCCTTACAGAGAAAGGGAATTGGGACTCGGGTTATAAATTGGGAATTGTTCCTAATAGCAGTTCTTGAATGTGTGCATTGTTCGTCTGATGCAGATTGAACATTAAAGTCGAATTTAACTCGATAGCAATCAATAATGGAAGTGGTTTAAATATTTAAAAATGTACATATATCTTATGTGGAAGTCACAGGATCCGAATGCCGTGCCAGACACCACACGTCATCAGTGCGTTTCGCGAGGCTATGCAGAGTTGTAGACAGACATCAGTCACAGAGCGCCACAAACAAGCAGCCGCCGCCTTTACAGTTCCTCCTAAACTGAAGCAGCGACTTATGCTGCGTACGCCATGTCGTAACCGTTATTACAAGATGGCAACCCGTGACGTTCTCAGACTGGGGTTTATGCATTTCAATGTCAACACTATCAACGCTGACATGAATCTGCAGCAGTCAGGTGG
>JARPMJ010007758.1:0-27500 GCA_033366665.1 Phoxinus dragarum | reverse complement strand
TTATGGGATATATTGGTAACGCTTTACCCATTTGTTAACTTTAGTCAACTACATTAGTTACCAAACTAACAGTGAAAAGTACTTCTAAAACATTTCTTATTCTTAATGTTCATTTAGGCATTTACTAACACATTATTAAAATCAAAAGTTGTATCTGTTGTGAAATATGATTTAATTGACTTGGGCTAAGATGAACCAACAATGAACAGTTGTATTAACGTTAACAACGTTAAATACTGTAAACATGTATTGCTCATTGTTATCTAATGGGACTATGTTATAAAGTGTCTCTGATATATGAGATCAAACTAAATTAACACTTTGTTTATGTCCCAGGGAGCCAAAGGAGATCCAGGACTGTCCCCAGGTCAGGCGCCGAAGGGTGAACCGGTAAATAATACACAAACACAAACTACTACAACTTCTCTCTCGGGGTGATTTGAGATTAGCCTGGTTCTACCAGACTCTCGGACATTTCATTTGTACAGAGAGTGTGGTCTCTCTCCATTGACAAGCGTTAACTTCTTTGTAGGCGGGTACTCTGTTGAAGTGTAAAACTATTGGATCTGCCCAGAGCCACTCTGGATCTGCCATAACCAATCGCTAATGCTTGGTCGTGACGTATGACGACTCAAACTAGCGCACAACCTCAACGTCAACGTTCTCATCCACTCCCTCTGTTCGCTGAGTGGACCTACAAAAAATTGATCGGAGAAAACCCAAGAATACACCACAATCCCAGACCTAGTACTGAAGGAAAATGAAAATTGAGCGGAAGTACGTAGGAGGGCGGAGCCAGGCTAATTTGAGATGTCTATACAAACCCGTAAACTACAGCAATCACATCACCCCGATTTACTGGCCTTTAAAGGGATAGTTCACCCAAAAATAAAAATGTCTTCTTCCATGCAGCACAGAACAAAAAGCAGAATATTAGCAGAATTTCTAATAGTGTTCATTTCGTTAACGAAATCTGTGATGAAAAAATGTTCGTTGACAACCTTTTTTTTCCATGACTAAGACGAGACGACACCAATATCATTAAACTATAACAGTCGCTATATCAACATGCAATATCACTGACGAAAAAGACAAGACTAAAATGTACTTGAAAAATAAAAACTTGACCAATATCACTCTGTTTTGTGTCGAATAAATGAGGAAACAAACTGTTTTTAACAAGCCGCTACGGTTGCCAGATTTCAAGAATTAAACCCCCCAATCAGTAGCCTGGAAATCCAGACCTAAATCTGAAAGATTAATGGTCTGGTGTCGACTAATGAAGATCGGCCAGCTCGAGGGGCGGCACCAAGCATGCATTTGAAAATCTCACTGCACGCAATTGGCTAACACTACGACCAATCACAGCAATACACGGGGTGACGCATCACTAAAGCCCCCTACGCCCAGCGGAGTATAGTGGGAAGTTCGGATCTTTGAATCTCGCTCAGCAAAATTAACAAATCTTTTTTCGAGTAATTTCGTTCACTTCAGCAGAATATAATTAATGTCATGTTAAATAGCCCAACACATCTAGTACTGAGGAAAATGTTGATTACATTTGAAAAGTCGGGTCCACAACTTCACATTGATCACGTCTACTCTGTTCCCGCTCTCGTGTCTGTCCTCGGGCTCGAGCTTGAGCGGAGCTAACTGGTAGATTTTACCTTTGCCGTATCCGGGCGGCAAAACAGCAAAAACTTCCTTCTTGCAAAGGAACGATTCGAGCGCCGTCTTGTGTTCCTCTTTTAGAGAAAAAGGCAAGTCTAAATCTTTCATTGTAGCGGCCAAAGCCGTTTTAATGTTTACTAATGACTAATGTCATCTGGTCCGCCTACATCAGATAACCCGCTGTGATTGGTGCAGCTCAGATAGAGGGGCATATTTAATGAGCATCATTACTCGACACCAGAGTGAACTCGCTGAGCAAATTCAACTTGTGCTCTCGTGAGAACTCTGGATTTCCAGGGTATCCAATCAGAGCGTTTCTGTTAAAAGAACATGTTTTCTACCCGGAGTTTAACTTCATATTTGCAGTCTGGCAACCCTGCGCACGCGTTCTCTCTACATCTACACTGCTGGAGAAGCACAGATTATCTGAAAGCACAAAACCAGTAAGCTGGAGTTCAGCGATCTTCATCGAGACGTTCTGCTCAAATTAAAGTTTCGCTCAGTCGGTCTGTGTTCCTTCATGAGCCGCTTGTGCTGTTTACTGCGAACTGTAATACATCTAAACATAAATCTCGACTAAACCGAAGCTTCTCAGTGATGAACTGTAATAAATCTGAACATAAATCTCGACTAAACCGAAGCTTCTCAGTGATGAACTGTAATAAATCTAAACAAGAATCTGAACTATATTTGCGATCGTAGTTTGCTAAATAAATGTACTTGCGCAACCTGTGTTACAATACAAGTCTTTTATGCATTCATGTTTTAATAGAAAAACATGAATGTAATTTGGAATTATTGGATTACTAGATTTCACTGTTTTAATTTTTGATAGAAGTTTCTTGTTATACCAGTATATGACAATGAGCCTATAATAAACCAGAAAACTAGAGGAGGTCAAATAAAACCTGCTTATAAGTCGACCATCCCTAGATTTGATTATAATTTTGAGCAAAATAATAAGGATGATCAATTGAACCATTATACAGCGAGTTTTCATTCACTAAAACTAGAAGTGCTCAGACATTTAGTCGACTAAAACTTGACCAGACAAAAACCTGTAATGGTTCCAGAGTCAGTTTTCTGAGCCTAAATGCAGTTTATTTCATAATAGTGTATCAACAAAGCAATAACTTGGAAATCAACATATTATATAAGCTTGAAATGATGACATAAAATTCATAATTATGACATAAAAATGTACATAAAGTCAACATTATGATATCTAAGTCATAATTATGTCATACAAAGTCAAAATTGACATAAACAGTCAACATTATTACATCAAAGCCATAATATGTCATAAAAAGTTGAAACTGACATGCTGACATGTCATATTTAGGAGATGAAAAGTCAAAATCATGACTTAAAGTCCTAATAATGACATTAACAAGTTTAAATTATGACATAAAAGTCCTAATTATGACATAAAAAGTCAATTATGTCATAAAATGTTAAAACTTGACATACTAAGTCAAAATGAGGAGATAAAAAGTCAAAATTATAACATAATAATGACATAAGTCATAATTACGACAAGCCGAAATTATGACGTTAAGTCATAATGTCATAAAAAGTCGAAACTGTCATGGTAAGTCAAAATTGCATGGACATGAAACTCAAAGCAGTGGACTACAGCATCAGATGATGAAGCTAGACCAGCACGCATGGCAAACTCATGGCTATAAACACTGAACATAGACCATAATGAGCACCACCTGAGTGTAATGAACCCAATAAACCAATGAGAACGTAACACAAATGAAAACAAAAGCACATGCCATGAACAAAAGGGAATAGTGGGGATCATATGACACATGAAAACAAAGAGTCCAACCAAACACCAGCCTTACACAAACAGGACAAAGTTGATTAAATATGATAAAAACTAAAAAAGTGCATGTGACACAGGACTAAGACTAAACAACTAATGGATGAGAAACTGGGAGCCGTCGAGCTTCAAAATAATTCAATATCAAAGTATCGCCGGGTTTGAGATCAATGGAGATTGGTCACAAGACAATAATTATTTGTATCAAACTTTCTGCTCATTTTCATTCTATTAAAAAGAGAAGAATACAAAATATTAGTTTAGTTTGGATTCCATGACAGAAAAGCTTCGATATGTGAGCGCAAAGTCTACATCAGTCGTGGATGAATCGTCCTCCAGGCACTCGTGTGACGGAGGACAACACTGAGAGCCTTCTCTTGTATTATTTCAGGGTGAAAGAGGACGGCCGGGTCCACAGGGTCCTAAAGGTGAATCGGGTCTGAAGGTAAGTTCTCCTGAAGAATGTGCCGTTTGCAGCGCGAGATGTAGAGTTTCATCCTTCACACCGTTCGTACAGTGTGTGTTACGCCACCATGGCAGCAAGGCCTCTCTCAGCAGCGGCCGGATCGGGTTACGCACCAGAATAAAGACCCTGTGTGGTGTTCTGGGGCAAGCGAAGGTCTGTTCACACTTCCCGAGACGTAGCTTTTGCTCGGGGAGCCCCTTTAGAACCTGAGATCCCCCAAAGGTCAAGGGTCGTCTTTTAGAGGAAAGGCGCTCTGCGGGGGGGACTCAGTCGCATGTTGCGTCTTCAAAGGCAAAACTGCTGCAAGCTTTAGCTCACCTAACTCAGCTAGAGGATATGTTTTTGTCATATTTAAGGTTTATGACTTGTGTAGGCGCATAGGAAGATGTCATGAGGTAGCTCTTGTTTGGGTTTACGAGGTGAAGAGAACCAAAGGTTGTAAAGTCATTGTAAAGTCCTCTCAGTCATGAGTCAAGTTGTTGGCCGGAGCTCATTTTAGGTCAGTCTTTTGCTAACAGTGGCCCAGTGTGATTGGGTTTGGGTTTTTTACTTGCAATCCCAAGAGCACTTTTAAGACTGTGGATCAACTCTTAGAAAATGAGCGTTCTTCAAGAGGTGTTTTCTTTGGAAATGGAGCCCTTTTGGACAGAGCTTTTTTTTCCATTGATTTGGTTGGTTTTTTGAACGGTCAGGTCAGCAACCTTGGAAGTAATAAAAAGCAGATCTGTACGGTTAGGTTAGTGGATCCTGGGCGGATTCATCTGAGATGAAACCAGAACCAATGACAGTGCAGATCAAGTCATGACAGATCTCAACGTTACTCACTATAAGGACTATCACTCAGATCCCCAATTCTGTTCTCTTCGGTGGCGTTAAATTTTTAAATTACATTTTTAACCCAAAGTCTGGGTTTGTCCATATTTTACCCAAAATTGGGTTGAAACAACCATTATTTTTTAGAGTGAAGGTTTAAAATAGCCTCACACTACCACGGTGGCATAATAAGGGTCCCTACATGCAAACCGAAGCATTGAGAACTGTGTAAGTGTACAGACAGTTTAATAAGAAGATACTTTATAAAGACAGTACATTACGCGTATACAGGCAGGAGCCATCTTGGAAAACAGACTCGACTAGTCGAGGCACGAACGCCGTGCTAAGTGAGCTGGTCGATTTACTTTTACCTATTCTATGCCCCATATACTAGCGTTATAAGCTAATCAGTTTTTAGAGATACAACTCTTTACATTTGATTATCATGAAAACACATCCCAGAGAACGGTCGACTCGGTAACCATGTGTTAAAAATGAACCTAGTCCTTTAAATTGTCCTTTAAAGGACAAGTTCGGTATTTTACACTTAAAGCCCTGTTTACAGATCGTATCTGATGAAATAGAACGGTTAAGATAAAAATTTGGACACATGCTGCTGTCCCGAGAATTTTAGGTTTATTTCGCTTTTGTGGACCTATTTTGCCAAACGCGTCACACCCAGATTCTTCCGTTGAGAGCTTGAATAATAGACACTCCAGCCCAGTTGGTGGCGATAATGCACCTTTGCCAATTGCAAGCAAACCGCTGGCATTTCATTGAATACACAGAAGAAGCAGAAGAAGAAGCGGCGGAGTAATACCGTACCTCACACAGCACATTCAATACAAGTTAATGGAGTTGGTCAAAAACTATGTACGTAAACATTTGGGGGTAAACACCTGAAGTGTAACATTATATTATATCTGTGCATTCGTTCTTAAAGTGACAGCAGCCTAATTACTGTTAATCAAACAATGAAAGTCTCTATTCTTGATTAAATAACTTTTGTAGCTTTAATAATAATGAGTTTATTTGTACTTAATACACTAAAGACTATGCAGATTATTATTACATGTGATTATTCAATTCCTGTATTCTTTCTTATATTGTATTTGTTTGTTATTTGCATCTTTGTTCTTATTTTGAATAACAAAGATGAAATAACAAAAAGAGCTGTATTGTGATTATTAGCGCCCCCTACCGTATAACAGTGAAAACATGGACTTCTGGAAAATTTCATCAATGGCTGGGAAGCGTTGTGTTGTAAATGACGTAAAATTCCGTCAATGGTGGAGAAAGGAGTTAAAAGTCCAAATAAACTAATAAAATAATGTCTTTACTTTTACCGGTTTTCCACCTCACCTCCCACAGAACGCCGGAGTGTTTGATCTTGAGCGTGGTGAACTTAAGCGATCCGTTTAAATGCTGTTTTATTGGTCATTAGTATCTAGAGCACTCTGCTTGTGCAGTAAACTCTTTAAAGAGTTTAAGCAGGAATAGTCCTACAGGCTCAGACCAGGCCGGGCGTAAATCACGGTGACCTCTGATCATCATTGTCTTCTCAGGTGCAATGCAGAAGGCCTGGAATTTTCCAGATTTAGAGGATTGCACCACCGCTCGGTCCGACACACAGCGCCACCTGCTGGCAAACAGCCGCCGGCACCTCTATCAAACCAGGCCTCTGAATATCACAGTATTAGACTTTATGATTGCATTGTTGTGCTTCAGTACGATCGGCACAGAGCGGTTCCTGCACACGAGCGCAGGCTGGAAATGTTTGCAGGTGAGGAGTTCTGACCTCCCCTCCCCGACTCACTGTCGTGACTTGTCTTTCTTTCATGGGCTCGAGCTCGAGCTGTCAGACCGGGGAAGCTTTAAAGGGTTTTGACAGTTCTGGGGAAATTCTTAAGGGCTATTAGTCTTATCTGAGGCCACTGGGACTTTAGGCAACACCATCCCAGAAATGCGGAAAAGACAACACGTCAAGAACGACTCTTACTTGTTCTTATGATTGTAGGGATATGGGAAAATTCTTTGTGTTGTGTTCTTACCGTTGTTCTGTAAAAGAGTTGAGTTTTAATCTCCTTTCCTTTTTTCACCTGCAGGGTCCCAAAGGCTATCCAGGACCAGCAGGTCTGCCCGGAGAACAGGTGAGCGGATGAGACGTGTCAGACCACAAGCTATACTTAAGTAGTGGTGTTTGCTAAGTCAAGTTTAACTGTTATTATTATTACTCATACTACTGTGTCACTCTAACACTAAACATAGCTTTAGTGCCGTACTGAAGTTCTTGGCATCGCTTCTTTAGCTATCAGATCCTATTTTAGTATGTTTATGTTTGTTGTGCACTGATTCTTGAGACATGGGACAAAATGGACACATTTTTCAGATAATTTCCCTCAATTTGAAGAGTTCTTGTCAATAGCAGCAACATAAATACATATATGCATACATGCATAAAATGACCACTGCATTAATATATGTATTTTTTTCAATACCTTTCATATGTTCTTTAATAAATGGAGCTGACATTCAGTTTCAAACATCCTAAAGTTGAATGCTAGGTTTTAGCGTTGTATCTGGCATATCTTCTGTATAGCAGAACTCCTGCCGCACGTTTCGTCTGTACAATCACCTTTAATTCTCTCTCCGTCCCTCCCTACGTGTTTGACATGGCATTAAACAGATCTATGAGTTGTACCTTTTGTACCTCCTCAATAACCGAGTCCGGAAGGTTTGGAACTCAATACATGGAGACTTTCATTCAGTCACAAAGCGCAGTCTTTATATGCAGTCACCTGATGCAAAGATGATCCGCGCTGGAGTCGCGCAGCTGAGAGGAGCCGCCGTCTGGACTTCAGCCAGGGTCAGGCCGTGGAGAGCCGGTCCGGCCCGTGGATGCTTTGAGAGAGAGATGCCATGGGGAACAATAGTGGCTCTATTCGTCCGCTGGCAGCCGTTCTCATCTCTCATTCACGATTCTCTTTCCTTTCTCCTCAGGGTTTGCCAGGATTGCCAGGCGTATCTGGGGCGGCAGGTTACCCTGGCAGGCAGGTGCAGTGACCGATATCCACTAAAGTCTTACTGATTCTGTGGCACTACTTCTTTAAATTTGATACATCATTTAAAATGAATGCCAGACAGTTGTTCAGGATGTACCGCGCGGTATACTGTGCATTCCCAAGTATTTTTAAAGTAGTATGTGAAACATTTTAAACAGTAGTTTACTACATTGATGTTAATGGCCTCACTACATTGCATAAATAATTCAGACAGTGGCATCCAGTTATCATATTCAAAATGTTTTTGTTTGTTCTTCACATTTTTATGTGAAAGTTTCCCAAACCTTGACAGTCCAATATCAAATCAATATATGTTAAAAAATAACAAACAAAAAATGTTACTTCTTCTTGATCCTAAATTTGAAAAATATAAAATGTAATTCTTGTTAGTAGATTTATTTGCTCATGGCATTGGTGGCATGGCTTATTACAATTTTCAAAATGTCTTGTCCAGTAGGTGGCGCTGTCCCTTAACTCCTCCAGTTCCCTCAGGGCATGGTAGCGATGACATGCACCAAATTTAGTTCCAATAGGCCAAAGTGTTTAAAAGACATGGCCTTCTGTCCTGTTTCTTGCCATCGAATCAAATCGAATTCTAGGCCCTGTTTACACCTGGTATAAAGATGCGTTTTGGTTGATCGGATCACGAGTGGATGAGGTCTTTCCCGTTTACACCTGGTCATCTTCTGTCCACCTTCAACCACTTCAGTCCTGATTTCTTTGAGGGGAGGGTATATGTATTGGCTTTTTCAGATCTTTCGATGTAATGGATGAAATAAGCTTGCGCAGTTTACATATGAAACGGAGACGACGGAAAAACATACATCAGCTTTAGTTTCTGCTCTGAGAGCCGTGAGATCACGCCGAACGCTATGAGTGTGTGTTAGAAATCAGGAATGGAGAGAGAACATTGTGCTTGGTGTGTTTTTCATCTTCAAACCAAAGTTAGGTCTCAAAGTTTAAATCCGTCTGGCTAGTGCAATTCCCATAATGTTAGGTCCGTACGCGGAAAGTAGGCGGTCTTTTGTGGCAGTTTGAACACATTCGACCACATGAGCGTTTACACTACGAAAGCAATCGGATCGAATGCGTTTTCAACTACCTCTGGAAGGGGACGGAAGTGGACAAGCTCAACACATCTTAGAGCTTGTTAACACCTGTATTCAGCTCCGTCCACTTGTGATCCGATCGACCAAAATTATTCTTAATGCCAGCTGTAAACAGGGCCCTACATTTGAAATATTAAATTAGATTTTTGTAAGTAGATATTTTTGCTCATAGCTAAGGTAGAGATTTTAGGCTTATGGCTTATTTAAAAATGTGAAATGTCTTGTCCAGTAGGTGGCGCTGTCCCTAAATTTCTCCAGTTCCCTCAGGGCATGGTGGCGATTACATGCACCAAATGTTGTTCCAATAGGCATAAGTGTTTTAAAGATACTGCCTTCCGTCCTGTTTTAGCCATCAAAACAAATTATATTTTGAAATATTTACTTTGATGCTTAGCCTAATTTAAAATTAATTTCAGGCAGCTGTTCAGAATTGAATGCACGGTATACATTAAACCGTACATAATACGCAATAATAAACATTTTAAGGCAAGACACCAGAGGAGAATAGAGTAAAAAAACGAATAGATAACACCACATACTTCTTAAATTGATTAATCAAAGAACACAAAACAATTGTTTTGTATTCATTTTCTGAAATTTTATGTTTAAATATGTAAAAATATTATGAATAAATTATGTATAAATATATATATTTCTATTCTGGAAATCTAGTTTGCATACATTTCCAGAACAGAAATATGAACATTGGATAATGTGATAATTTTTTTGACATTAAAGTTTCATGATGTCTGATATGTGAATGTGTGTAACGTTAAAGTCTCTTGTCTCTCAGGGTTTGGGAGGACCCGAGGGAAACCCAGGACCTAAAGGTGTTAATGTACGTACAGCTGTTGTCTTGTGCTTCCTTTTCAAACAGTGTCGCAACTCTTACATTATCTCACTGTGAGTCACAGGACCAGATAAAAGAGAGAGATAAAGATCAGATCCTTTTACATTGTTCTGTTTCTACTGCTCTGATTCTTGACACGAGGAACAAAACCCACAACTTTACCTGCCATTCGTTCTGAAAATGACCATCAGAACGACCATAACGCACCAATGACCATAACGCAAAACTTCAAAGAGATATTAAATACTCCTCTTTTATAATGTTTCATAAAGTCCCTGCTAAACATTCATACAATCTGGCTAAATCAAAGTACAAAAATCAAACATTTCATATGCTGTGAGTTTAATTAGGCAACACAACTGGCGAGTTTTATAGTTTTTTTAATGATTTTTTTGATAATATCCCACAATATAAGTAATTATTTTAGTAGCAGCAACACGATAAATAAATAAATAAAATGCTGCTGCATTAAATGCAAATATATTTTTGTCAACATCAGATTTTCCTCAAAAGATGAAGCTGAAAATCAGTTTTAAACATCCTGAAGTTTAATGCCTGATTTTTCAATATTTATAATAAATATTTGAGATATTTTGTTGTATCTGATGTTGCTGTACTAAAATCAAACTGTTCACCTGCTATACAAAAATGGTAAAATGTATAGATTTTTTTAATATAGTTTCAGGATTTTTAGAAAATTTTCGTCAATTTAAGTAGTTCTTGTTAGTAGCACAATCAATCAATCAATAAATAAATAAAATGGCTGCTGCATTTGATGCATGTGCAAAGTATATACTTTTATTGTCTGCACCTACTAGATTTTCTTCAATAGATGGAGCTGAAAATCAGTTCAAAACATCCTGTAGTTCTAGATTTTACTAAATTTATCATAAATATTTGAAATGATTTTTGTATCTGATGTTGCTGTTGACCCATTCTAAGTGATTAAGGGAAGAAAACATGTGAATCCATATGAACATGTAGAACAGATTCTCGACTCAAACCACTCTGATATATGAGCCTTATTTCTGCAGTCCTCTCTTCTGTTTGGTCCCAGTCCTGAAGAATCAGCGAGCTGTATAAAGTTGAAAATGAGACCGCTGCATCTCAGAGATTTTGCATGTTTCAGAAACGTTGCTTTCAACATCTGGCAGTGTGCCGCGGCACAGGAATGTGCAGAGACAGGAGGAGGGCCGCTTCTTTCATCTTTGACGGATAGTACATGTGATCTTACTTAACAAGACAGAAGAACTGTACATATAGCGATTCGTCCACCTACAGCAAACAAAAATACCAGCCAATCTCTCACTCGCCGCTGTGAATGATTTGTGTCCGGTGCATGTGAAAGAGATGATATCACACCTGATGCTGACATCATGTTGCTCGGTTTGATCCATGTGTGTACGCTGATTTATGTGTACATTCGTTGTAAATTACCTTAACAGCAATATACAGTTTTATAAGGTGACATATAAAAGGAGGATGATACATGAAGCTGTATCTTGTAGTTCAGGGTGAATCAGATCTGTGTTAATAATCTGTTGATCAGCCAAATTATTTTTGATATCAACGTGGCCAGATCTCTCAATCGAACAAAACTTGTAAATAGATTGGTTTGCTCACATCATAGGTGGAGATTTTAGGCTCACGGCTTATTTAAAAATTCGAAATGTCTTGTCCAGTAGGTGGCGCTGTCCCTAAACTGCTCCAGTACCCTCAGGGCATGGTGGCGATGACATGCACCAAATTGTGTTCCAATCTGCCAAAGTGTTTTAAAGATACGGCCTTCTGTCCTGTCAAATTTCTTGAAGCATTATTCGTAAATGGTACATCAGAGCGCTTTTAAAAACTTATGCCCAACATAGTTTTAGGATTATGTGACCACAATTTGGGGACTATTTAATAAATATGTAGGAGGAGTTTGATATATGTAAACATGCAATTTGGAGCTATTGGAGACGCTTGTGTTTTCTGTATCAGGGCTTCATCGGACCTCCAGGAGTTGCAGGACCGCCAGGACTGGAGGGAGAGCGAGTGAGTTTAAATTATACAATCGTCATTTCACATTAAATGTGAGAATCAAGCATTTGCATGAATTAGAGCGAGGTAACATGCTGTCGAAAACTATTTTTGGGTCTTACCTCAGTTGGAATCACAGTACGGTAGTGCACTTACAGTGGATATTTAGTTGGCCAGCATGTAGGAATGTGAATAAATAAAATATTCAACTAGTTTAAACATTTTAACAGGAGACAGTTGAGGTCACCCATAGTCTCTAGTCCAGTTCACCTGGAATGGTCTCTCTATGGTTCCGTACATCCAGCAGAACATATTTACTGATTTACGTTTCGCGTACACTCGCCCCAAAGCACGCTTTACTAATTTTACGTACTGACGACCGCCGGCCGCAGATGCTGTTTATATCTCACAGTATTTCCTAATATCAGCATAATGCTGCTAATGTTTCGTCCGGACATGTTAAACTGACAAACACACATGGGATGTTTAGGGCTGAACGTTGTCAAATCTTCCATCATTCTGGGATTTACAACAACTCTCAACACAGACGCAAATTCCCAGATGAATGACGTGATCCTGAAAACACACAAGACAACCGTGTTCAGATTGATGACCCCCGCCGGCTCCGAGTGAGCGATGTGTGTCAGATCCGATGTGTTTGTAACCGCGATCATCTCGATGTGTTGCAGGGAGTTCCGGGTCCGGTGGGAATCAAGGGTCCCAAAGGAAGACAGGTAAACTCTCCCTTGCTTTATAAGCATTTTATAAGCATTGATTACTTATGGGTAAAGAAAAGAAGGAGATTTTCTCGTCATCTGCCGTCCAGCTGTGAAGACAATGGCATTATGCAGATGGAAGACGTTACGCGTGTATAAAAGTTGCATTAGCATTAGTAAAGAAACTGCTTTAATTCTTGACGGGTTTTTCTAATTGATGTGTTTGTGAAACACTTTCTGCCTCTAAAGAAAACACTATAGAAAGGCCACAGAATCTGCTATTCATTGTACAATAGCAGAACATAATCTGCGGTAAACGGCAATAACTCATCATTCTGTTTTTGTGACTTTATTTTGTAAATTATTATTATTATTTTATTATTTTTTTCACATGAAATTCAATTAAATCATGTACTACTAATAATAACAAAAAGAAAAAGTGTTACATTTCATTGAATAAATTTAAATATAAATATATATATTTAATATTTAGGTTCAGCGATTGTATGTACATTTTATTTTCTTCCATTAAATTATATAATAATAATAACAATAATAATAATGAAATATTATTATATAATATTAATAATTATAAAAATATATATTATTATTATTATTTGCATATCTAACATTTGGGTTCATAAATGTTATGTACATCTTGTTTGCTATCACTAAATCATATAAGATCATTGCAATGCAACATAAGTCACTTTGGATAAAAGCACTTTGCCAAATGCATATAACTATTTAATTCAAAATAGCCAGTGATCTGTTAAGGGCTATATTATAGTGTAGCGTTTTTAATGTTCTCAATGGAAATGATCCATATATAATGAAATAATGATATTTGTTTAAACACATCTCGATGTGAGAAGCTCTTGATAAAGGTGATCTCCGCTGACTGCCTGAGAAAGCCCTTGTGCCGGCTGGGCTCGCTGCCCGTCGTCTGCAGGAGTGATGAATCCCAGGCTTCTCCAGTGCTGGAAGACATTCAGAGGCTCAGAGAGACACAAGCACACATGCAGACGGAGAACATACTGTAACACACTCGTATTTACACTGCAGATTCGGTACTTCTCTTCAGAGCAACGTGCACTTATAATGCATCGAGTCAAACAACTCTAAGATCAAAGTCACATTCACAAACTGTTCGGATGTGTGTGATATCATGGAAAGCATTCCCTCAGGACACGAGTGTTGAGATGTGAGACTGACAGCGCTTGAGCTGATCTGAGATCTTTTACAGGGTGTTCTGGGCGACGCGGGCGAGAGAGGACTTCCTGGACCTGATGGAAACCAGGTACGTGTTTCTCTGCCATCAGCGCCGCACTGGATCTTTGTCACGCTTTCCAGAACTCATATCTAAACATTATTAAAAAAGACCATGTTCTTCTCTCTTTAGTGTGTTGAGTTCTTCTCTATATCAGTGTCAGTGTTTCTGAACTCCTGAAACGCATCCATTGTAGTTTTGAGTTTCTTACGGGAACGAACACGTCTCAATATTCCTCATTATAATAATTAATACGCAGAATAAAGGGGCGGGGCCTGGTTGAGTTAGTTAGTAGTGTGTTAAACTAGCGGTTATGGTAAGGGGCGGGGCATTTCCAAAACACACTCGAAGCGCTCGACCAATCACAACACACTCATCCAGCTGACCAATCAGAGCACAGTGTGCTTTTCAGGAGGAGGGGCTTCATAGAGACAGGAAGTAAACAAGGCTTAAACTTCCCATGTGATGTCATTTAACTCTTCAGATTTAACTCTTATACAATGTCTGAAATTAAACAAAGTATCAAATAAAAATGTTTCCAGATACTTGTTTAATCCCATTATCAGCAGCCGTATCCCCCTGTAGCCCAACACTGGTGTCCCACTGAAGCTGAGACTGGTCAGTACTGGATGGGAGACTCCTGGGAACACCAGGTTGCTGCTGGTAGAGGAGTTAGTGAGGCCAGTAGGGGGCGCTCACCCTGTGCTCTGTGTGGGTCCTAACGCCCCAGTGTAGTGATGGGGACACTATACTGCCAAAGAGCGCCGTCCTTCGGATGAGACGTTAAACCGAGGCCCTGACTCTCTGTGGTCAAAAAAATCCAGTTTTTAAATGAAAAGAGTGCTGGCCACACTCCACCCATCGGCCCTGACCAATCATGGCCTCCTAATAATCCCCATCCACCGCATTGGCTCTATCACTCTCTCTCCTCTCCCCTCCTCTGAAAGCACTATATAAATGCCTCAATCTATTCATTCTATTATAATTGATTCCAAATTATGATAAAAATTCCAATAGGAGTCTATATACATGTGCATAGAGGACATTAGATTATGGATGGTGTTTCCACGGTTTTGGGAGAATATTATTGTGCCGAAACCCCAAGCAGCTGGAGGGATATCTTTGATGTATTCCGCTGAAAATCAGTTTTAAATAAAAGCAAAGAAAGTTCAAAGATGTTTGAAAATAAAACTACATGCAGACAGAAGTGCAGAGATGTTTCTCACGGTTCTGTGTGTGTGTTTCAGGGGCCCGTCGGAGGAACCGGCAGCGGTGGATTCCCAGGCCTGAGAGTGAGTCCTAAACACACACACACACACACACACACACACACACACACACACGACGCAGAATCCTCATCCTCTCTGGAGCCGTGTGGATATGACTTCTTATATCACCGAGAACGATAACCGATTATTCAGATTGATACAGATAGTTCAAATCTTCTTAAGGAAAACAAATCTCTCTACTGTACTGGGAATCCTCTCATTTGGTAAATGACTATAATACTAGAGGTTAAAATTGACAACAGAGCCCTTTATAACTGCTATTTTTTAAAGATATAATAATCACACTCAAATATAAACTGAAATGTTTGTATATAACTCAGTTGGACATAAGGTTGGACTCAGTTTTACATTTATTCAAACACACATATATAATGAACAGTTAATAAGCTTCTCTCTAGTGTTTTATAGTTAACTAATGAACTCTGAACATCAGATAACTCTTCTGAGGTAAACGTGACGTTATCGTTCTCAAGCTGCTTTATTGACGTTTTTCTGCGGTTGAAACACAGATTTATGGATTTCATGAGACATGATTCCTGTCAGTAATATGTTCTGTATCTTTCAACATTCCTTCTGATGTTCGTTGATGTTTATTTGCTGCTGTAACTAGTTATCCTGGCTCCGCCCTCCTACGTACTTCCGCTCAATTTTCATTTTCCTTCAGTACGTCGTCTGGGTTTGTGGTATATTCACAGGTTTTCTCCGGTCAATTTTTTACCGGTCATCAGTTAGAGTTGAAGTTTCGTCACGACCAAGCGTTAGCGATTGGTTATGGCAGATCCAGAGTGACTCTTGGCAGATCCAATAGTTTTAAACTTCAACAGTGTACCACGCTTGTCAATGGAGAGAGACCAGACACTCTGTACAAATGAAATGTACGAGAGTCTGGTAGGACCAGGCTAGTAACCAGTAGTAAAGAGGAAGAAATTCCTCTACAGCGATCTGCTTAAAGCTCTTTAAGATTATTGTACGGGAAGTGCTTCATATTTCAAACATAGCCTGCGTTCATTTAACTGTTATTGTGTTATTTTCGCATAAACTTCAACAGCCCTAAATTCAGCTTAAGAAAGAGATTCTCTTCACTCACAGTATGAGTTGCAGTCTGACACTTTTGATTGACAGGATATAATCTGCCCTGATCATCAGCTGTTTTTAATCAATCGGCCGATAGTGAAAATAATGTTTTATCTGCCGATACATCTGTGCATCTCGACTTCAAACAAACACTAACAACAGGGATTGATGTGCACATGAGACATATTCATTAACTGAAGAAAAAGTCAATGAAATAAAATAAAATATAAAAGAAACTGGTCTGCCTAAACCTCAATACACCGCTCTTATAATTTACCCTTTTGTAACCTCGATTACAATGTTATAATGTAAGTCACATTTCATTAATAATCAGAATACTTCTACAAAGTAATTTAGTTAGTTTGCATAACCGTGTACAGTTTTCAGTTGTGCATGAATCAGATTCAGACCCTGTTGTAAAGTTGTTATCTGGTTTTTCTGAGGGCTTTTGGTTGGTTTTCAGCAGTGTGTTCTGCTACTGTACAGAGTTCAGTCCCGCCGGCAACTCCTGCCAAGAGAATATTAATAATACTTGTGTCCTGGCGTCCGTTCAGCGACAGAACACTTCAGGATGAGAAGATAAACTGCTGGATTTTAGGCGAGATGAAAAGAGACAGAAAGCACCTGAGGTCATAGTCATCAACATTTACAATTAATAATTTAATAATTTAGCAGACGTGTTTATCCTAAGTGACTTATAAATGAGCAGAACAAAAGAAGCAATCAAACCAACAATAGAACAACAATATGGAAGTGCTGTGACCAGTCCCAGTTAGTCTACAATACACGTAGCTAGGGGTTTTTATTCATTTATATTTTTTATAGATATATAGAATAGTAATTGTGAGTATTACTGTGTCAAGTGTTGATGATGACGATGCGTCTTCAGCAGTTTCTTGAATTTGGCTAAAGACTCAGGTTGAGTTCAGCAGGTCATTGCAGGTTTATGAGGAGGAGAGTGACGTGTGTCTCTTCGGCTCGATAAACACACTCTTACTGCAGCATCTGGATCAGTTGCAGAGGTTTGACAGATGCTGGAAGGAGAGAGCATTACTATAATCCAGTCTGGAGAGAACAAGCGCTTGGACCAGGAGTTGTGTAGCTCTGATAGGAAGGGCCTGATCCTCCTAATGTTGTATAAAGCAAATCTGCAGGACCGGGCAGTTCTAGCAATGTGTTCTGTGAAGTCTAACTGATTGTCTAGCACAACTCCAAGGTTCCTGGCTGTCCTGGATGGAGTTATGGATGATGAACCTATAGATGAATGGAGAAGTTGTGATGAAGTGTTGAGTTGGTCGAGAACACCAGCAGTTCTGTCTGATCATCGGGTTGGAATGAGAGGTTGTGTGCCATCAGCATAGCAGTGATAGGAAAAGTCATGTTTCTGAATGACAGATCCTAGTGATGACATGTAGATGGAGAAGAGAAGCGGTCCCAACACTGAGTCCTGAGGCACCCCAGTAGCTAGATGATAGCAGTGATAGGAAAACCCATGTTTCTGAATGACAGATTCTAGTGATGACATGTAGATGGAGAAGAGAAGCGGTCCCAGCACTGAGCCCTGAGGCACTCCAGTAGCTAGATGATAACAGTGATGGGAAAAGCCATGTTTCTGAATGACAGATCCTAGTGATGATATTTAGATGGAGAAGACGTAGAATAAAAATAAAAAATTTTGCTTTGACAACTAGCTGAAATAATACATTTAAGTTAATTTAAGCGACTTGAACTTAAATAAAGCAATCCCAAAATAATGTTAAAATGTTAATTAAAAAATGAATAGATTTTTATGTTTTATCAACAGTTTAATTTTGTTTGTAACATTGTGTTTAACATTTATGTAATGATTTAATTTGGCCATCCATGATTTTTTTAGTAGTTGTTGTTGTTTTATGTAAATATGTCTTTATAGTTTTTAGAATTTTTTATTCCAGTTTTAGTTTTGTACATCAAGTTTAAACTAAATGTAAATGTTGAAAATATATATTGTATTGTATTTCAGTTAATGTTTTTTTTATTTCAAGTAACAAACATCATGGTTTTAGTTTTAGCCAACGATAATAACCCTGTTAAATCCACTCTTACATTCCTCTCCAACTCTTTTCCTTCATTGGTAATGTGTGTTTCCAGGTTTGATTGCTGCCATGTGTTCGGCTCCTGCAGGTCTGATTCATGCGTTAAAAAAGCCAGTCCTCTTCCATGTCATGTTCAGTAGGCAGTCTCGAACAATCGAGGACTTCTCTGGTTGTTCCGGCTTTAAAACACACATGTCCGAGGCTGGCCGAAGCCCCAGAGTCTCGTAAAGCGGCGGACAGAGATGTCAGACATGTTTCTCTGCTGTCGGGATGTCAGGCGGGAAGATTTAAAGCGGGATGTTGCAGTTTCCTGATGCGTTTTCATCCTGCCTTCGCTGTTGTTCCTGTATCCTCAGATGATGATCCGTGTCTTTTAGAGCCATGAAAATCAGTTTTGTGCAATGAAATGTTGACGCTGAAACAGGAAGTACATGAAATAGAGACAAAATAAAGGTTGCAAAAGGGACTTTTCTCAGCGATGCCATAGAAGAACCATTTTTTCCTCTATAAAGAAACTTTTATGGAATTAATAGATTCCATTGATGCCAGTTAAGCTTTATTTTTAAGAGTGTATACAAGAGAACTGCTTCTGTTCTTGATCCCAGCTGATGCTGTGAAACAAATCGTTCGGTTCTTTACATAAATGTAAACTATACACTACCGTTCAAATGTTTCGAGTCACTTTTTGAAGAGAAGTTAATACTTTTATTCATCAGGGACTCATTAAATTGATCCGAAGTGACAAGTAAAGACATTTATTATAATGTTACAAAAGATTCTGTTTCAAATAAATGCTGTTCTTTTGAACTTTCTATTCGTCAAAAAATCCTAAAAAATGACTGTTTTTAACATTGATAATAATCATAAATGTTTCTTGATCATCAGATCATCATATTACACTGATTTCTGAAGGATCATGTGACACTGAAGACTGGAGTAATGATGATAAATTCAGCTTTGATCACAGGAATAAATTACACTTTACTGTATATTCACATAGAAAACTGATGATTTACATTATAATAATATTTCACTGTATGTTTTGATTAAATCAATTCCGCCTTGGTGAGACTTTTTTCAAAACATAAAAAATATCATAGACCCTGAACTTTTGAAGGCAAGTGTTTCATTTTTTTATTACCTTGCTTGTCTAAAGATGCCAGAATGAGCTTGCACTATTATCTGTGAATCTGACACATGTGACCCTGATCCCACACCCAGTCTGGAGCCGCACGGGTATATCTGTGGCAATAGCAACTATACATCGTATGGGTCAGAATTATCCATTTTTCTTTTATGCCAAAAATCATGAGGATATTAAGATCATGTTCCATGAAGATATTTAGTAAATGTCCTACCGTAAATATATAAAACATGTATTTTTGTGAGTGAATGCAGCACAATCGTGAACATAAATGCACAACTTTAAAGGAGATTTTCTCAATGTTTACATTTTTTTGCTCCTCAGATTCCAGATTTTCAATAGTTGTGTCTCGGCCAAATTTTGTCCTATCCTAACAAACCACACATCAGTGGAGAGATTATTTATTCAGCTTTCATGTGATGTATAAATCTCACTTTAAAAACATTGACCCTTGTGACTGGTTTAGTGATCCAGGGTCACATATAAGCACATTTCTCTCTGAGATCAGAAGTTTTGCATCTCATATTCCCTAAGAAGAGACAATAAGTCATTTTTCACCTTCTTCTCTTTCTTCTGTCATTTCTTTATCCCGTGCGATGGACAGAAAAGCTTTTTTATGGCATGTGCGTGATCTGTGTATCCATTAAGACCTCTCCAGCTCCAGATGTGCAGATCTCCTTTAAGCACACGTCTATTAAAACGTCTCCCTCACACTAAATAAAGGCGCTACCATGTTTTTTTGCACATGTACTTTGGTAATACCATGGTATAATGTTATTGCTTGAAATTATGTAATGATTTGAAATTATGCGTATGTCTCCTCTAGTACATAACTTTACTTGTCGTTCACTCATAACAGCCACTCATGCTCCACCGGTCAAAGGTTTTAGTTTTTTAGTTTTTGAAAGTCTCTTCGGCTCATCAATGCATTTATTTGATCAAAAATACAGTAAAAACAGTGAAATATTATTATAATGTAAATCATCAGTTCTCTATGTGAATATATAGTAAAAAGTAATTTATTCCTGTGATCAAAGCTGAATGTTCAGCATCATTACTCCAGTCTTCAGTGTCACATGATCCTTCAGAAATCAATATAATATGATGATCTGATGATCAAGAAACATTTATGATTATTATGAATGTAACTGGGATACATTTTATTTTTCTGGATTCTTTGATTAATGGAAGGTAAAAAAAGAACCGCATTTATTTCAAATGGAATCTTTCGTTACATTATAAATGTCTTTTCTGTCACTTTTGATCAGTTTAATGCATCAGTGATGAATATAAATATTAATTTGAGCAGTTTTCCTGTAGTTTTCCAGGTGACATGGAGGCTGGTTCCCAGACATACGTGCGGTTTATTGTTTATTGTCTGACGGGCCCGAAAGCTTTTAATGAGAAACAGCCTCACGAACAACAGCACTGTTAGAAAAGCTGAGCACACACACACACACCAGGCGCCGGCTCTTCACATGCTTTAAAATATACACATGTGACCCTGGAGCACTACACCAGTCTGGAGTCGCACGGGTATCTCTGTGGCAATAGCAACTATACATTGTATGGGTCAAAATTATCCATTTTTCTTTAATGCCAAAAATCATGAGGATATTAAGATCATGTGCACATATAGTTACAGTGCCATGTTTCCTTGCATATCACCTTTTTCCAAAGAATGTGCTTGTAAAAGAAAAAAGTTCCTCCTGCGAGATATCGTACATTAAATCTTACCCTTGACCTTCTGTCCTGATCTTCAGTGACTGCAAACACACATTTACCTCAGCGGGACCCGGGTTAATCCTCTTCTGTTCGGGGGAAGCTGCACAAACCTGCGTGTGAGAGTTAAATCACTGGATAATGTGGATTTAGGATTCGGAGTTCATTGTCAGTTTGGAACATGTTGTTGAAATTCATAGCAGACGAATGTAATGAGCGGCTTTCGCAGCGGAGGATCTTTTCATAGTTCCTAGAACTATTGGCGGAAGTTCATGGATGTTGGCGTGTTCGCACCGCAGGAACTAGGAATGATTTTAGGAACTCCTTTTGGAGGAACTGATTTACTCCTACTTCAGATGCCCTGTCCCAAATGGCTCACTTCTGCCCTGTCCCAAATGGCTCACTTCTGTCCTGTCCCAAATGGCTCACTTCTGTCCTGTCCCAAATGGCACACTTCTGTCCTGTCCCAAATGACTCACTTCTGTCCTGTCCCAAATGGCTCACTTCTGCCCTGTCCCAAATGGCACACTTCTGTCCTGTCCCAAATGGCTCACTTCTGTCCTGTCCCAAATGGCACACTTCTGTCCTGTCCCAAATGGCTCACTTCTGCCCTGTCCCAAATGGCTCACTTCTGCCCTGTCCCAAATGGCTCACTTCTGCCCTGTCCCAAATGGCTCACTTCTGTCCTGTCCCAAATGGCACACTTCTGTCCTGTCCCAAATGGCTCACTTCTGTCCTGTCCCAAATGGCACACTTCTGTCCTGTCCCAAATGGCTCACTTCTGCCCTGTCCCAAATGGCACACTTCTGTCCTGTCCCAAATGGCTCACTTCTGTCCTGTCCCAAATGGCACACTTCTGTCCTGTCCCAAATGGCTCACTTCTGTCCTGTCCCAAATGGCTCACTTCTGTCCTGTCCCAAATGGCTCACTTCTGCCCTGTCCCAAATGGCTCACTTCTGCCCTGTCCCAAATGGCACACTTCTGTCCTGTCCCAAATGGCACACTTCTGTCCTGTCCCAAATGGCACACTTCTGCCCTGTCCCAAATGGCACACTTCTGTCCTGTCCCAAATGGCTCACTTCTGTCCTGTCCCAAATGGCTCACTTCTGTCCTGTCCCAAATGGCACACTTCTGCCCTGTCCCAAATGGCTCACTTCTGCCATGTCCCAAATGGCACACTTCTGTCCTGTCCCAAATGGCACACTTCTGTCCTGTCCCAAATGGCTCACTTCTGCCCTGTCCCAAATGGCTCACTTCTGTCCTGTCCCAAATGGCTCACTTCTGCCCTGTCCCAAATGGCTCACTTCTGCCCTGTCCCAAATGGCACACTTCTGCCCTGTCCCAAATGGCTCACTTCTGTCCTGTCCCAAATGGCACACTTCTGTCCTGTCCCAAATGGCACACTTCTGTCCTGTCCCAAATGGCACACTTCTGTCCTGTCCCAAATGGCACACTTCTGTCCTGTCTCAAATGGCACACTTCTGCCCTGTCCCAAATGGCACACTTCTGCCCTGTCCCAAATGGCTCACTTCTGCCCTGTCCCAAATGGCTCACTTCTGCCCTGTCCCAAATGGCTCACTTCTGCCATGTCCCAAATGGCACACTTCTGTCCTGTCCAAAATGGCACACTTCTGTCCTGTCCCAAATGGCTCACTTCTGCCCTGTCCCAAATGGCACACTTCTGTCCTGTCCCAAATGGCTCACTTCTGTCCTGTCCCAAATGGCACACTTCTGTCCTGTCCCAAATGGCTCACTTCTGCCCTGTCCCAAATGGCTCACTTCTGTCCTGTCCCAAATGGCTCACTTCTGTCCTGTCCCAAATGGCACACTTCTGTCCTGTCCCAAATGGCTCACTTCTGTCCTGTCCCAAATGGCTCACTTCTGTCCTGTCCCAAATGGCTCACTTCTGTCCTGTCCCAAATGGCACACTTCTGTCCTGTCCCAAATGGCACACTTCTGTCCTGTCCCAAATGGCTCAATTCGGCCCTGTTTCAAATGGCGCCGTCAAAATAAAAGTCCCCACAACAAGTGGGTCTTACGTCACTTCAGAGTTCCTACTGACAGTGCGAACGCAACCGTGAAAATTTTCCTATGGGATCCATTAGTTCTCGGGGAACCTGGTGGCTCCTTCCCGGTGCGAAAGCCCCTAATGGTGGTAAAATCTGTCATTCGGTGAATCCGTAAGGAATCGTTCGCTAAACTACAGTAGAGATAACCTGCTGTTGCATTGACGAGTGTGTTCCTCTGTTCCCGCAGGGTGATCCCGGGATTGAGGGACCCCGTGGGATTCCTGGCATTGTGGGACCTCAGGTAACAACGGCCCGTCAAGCTGTGAGATCTCTAACCTCATTGGCTGGACACTGAAGATCTTGTTCTCTCATTGGCAGGGCCTGAGCGGAGGGGCGGGGCCTCCTGGAATGAAAGGTGATAAGGTGATTTAAATATTTATATTATTGCAGCGAACATGTGAACCTATAAGGTTCATTCCTTTGTTATTATATGCATGATCTTTGGGATCAAAAAATTGTTTTCTTTTTCAGTATTTTTGTCTTGGTTTCTAAACATTGGTGCTCTTCGCGTATGTTTTGTCAACTAAATTAATGTACTATATTTTAGTTTGTAAAATGTTTTTATATAATATTTTGTATTTTTAGGGGATTTGTTTGTACTAAATTATATTTATGCTGTATTTATAATACATTTATTCACTTTTTGAGCATAGACCTGAAATTTTAATTTCCAAATTAATCTGTGGTAAATATAGAATGCTTCAGAGCGACTGAAGTTTGATCTCTTGTTAAAGACGACTCTTGCAGATTATTGTTTAAAAAAGTAAAAAATACTATTTTCAATTGTTATATGGAATCTATATTTTCAAAAACACATTTTACTCTAAAACTGCATGAAAATCAAATCCATAAATGTAAACCAGTCGTGCTCCAGATGTGAGGCTGATATCTCAGTAAATGAGCGTTCAGTGAGAGTGTGTTCGGCTGCAGTACCAAACGCTTCCACTAGAGGAAACTCTCATTCATTTACAATGCGTCATTTCTGACCGCGAGAAACACAAGTGTGCCGATTTATTTCAGGACCATTTCATCTTTTCGAATGTGTGCGTGTTCACATAGCAAGCGCCAAAACCTTTACCAAGTTTCGCACAATTCCGAATTTTTTTTTTTTTTTTTCGGTCAACAATAACCGAAGAGCACCAGAGGGTTAAATCAAGATACATTTACTGGAGAAGCAAAGTGACAAGATATTAATTCGTGTTTACTGAACAATTAATTAAAATTAAGTGACTCAATTATCATTTTAAGAGGTCTTAAATTTGAGGATGAAAAACAGGCTTAACGTGATTATTGGCGATGATTTATTTGTGAGCTTAAAAGTCAAAATACAGCGTATTTATTTCAAACGATTGCTTATGATCTATTGTTGATGAATTATGACAATGTTTATTGTCCCAGTGTATTTTGAGGTTTGTTTATAATTAAAATGCCCACATTTTGCAGAACATATTTTTTTCCGGGTTATTATTAGTATTTTCCTTACAAAATTAACTTCATTTGAAATTTAATTCAATATTTATAAAATAAATACAATTAAATGCACAAATATTAAAAAAACAGTGCAGTTCTTGTTTTCAAATAAATGTAATCATTTAAAAACATTAACTGAAATTACATTATATTTTGTACATGATGTGCCGATTAATTAATCAGATTAATCACAATTTAATCGCGTATCAAATCTGACTGAGAAATTACTCCCAAAAGATTTAAAGTCATTATTGTGTTAAATTATGTAAATAAACATTACAAAAAATATAGATATAAGATATAATATTTTCTCAGTGATCTTCTAGACAATCTAGACAAAGAAGAAGCTCAAATATGATGTAGATTTTCATTTGTCACATTTATTCTAATGTGAAAAAGTATGTGTAAACTCTGTGTTGTGTTGTGTTGTGTTGTGTTGTGTTGTGTATGTGTTGTGTTGTGTTGTGTTGTGTTGTGTTGTGTATGTGTTGTGTATGTGTTGTGTTGTGTTGTGTTGTGTTGTGTTGTGTTGTGTTGTGTTGTGTTGTGTTGTGTTGTGTTGAGTTGTGTTGTGTTGTGTTGTGTATGTTTAATATCGGCGGTGTATTTTGAGTGTTTTCTATAATCTGATCTAGAGTGAAGCTGGATTCAGGGGTGAACCAGGAGAAAGTGGTTATCAAGGAGACAAGGTGAGTCTCGAGACAGTCAGAACAATATGTTAAAAACATTTACAAGGTCATGAAATTGCAAAATTAGTGCAAACCAACACAGACTGTCCACTGATGGTCTTACTGGTCTTACTGGAGACATTTGAAGACTTAAAAAAGCTTGGTTCATGACATGCATTAATTACATGGCTTAAATTTAAGCATTTATGTATTTGAATTGCATTTAATATTACCATCCATTTGGATTACACTGTTTTAGCATAAACTAATAAACTTGTTGTCAGTCATGGCCAATATAAATTAAACTCACAAAATCATGCCATAGTTTATTAATAACTATTTGCATCCTATTTAAATAATCATATTTTCTCATTCAAATGGCTTAGAATCAGATTAAATTAATTCAGTTTAAAAGTGAACACGGTTCAAATTTGGAGCAAGCGATATTCAATCTGCTTAAATGTATGAAGTTGGAACTAATTGAATGTATTGATGATAAATATATAAAGCTAGTTATTGTGTATTTAAAACACTTTCAGTTTATTATGCTATTCCATAAATCTGACATGTTTCATTTATATATGAATGACAAATATGCATCATTTTTTTTAGCTTTTTAATATGACATAACATATATATATATTTTTTTATCAATTAATCATGACCTTCAGGTGAAGTAATGAAACTTCACTGGTCTTAAAGTGTGTGAATCTGTTCAATGTCCATGGATGTGATGTTTGATGCAGACAGCGAGGAGACTGTGTTTTATGTGTGTTGCTCTTCCAGGGAACGGCTGGGAATCCCGGCCCAACAGGACCACGCGGAAAACCAGGACCGACTGTAAGACCACCTGTGTTTTTACTCGGTGTTAAATACAAAAGAAGCTCTGTGATGTTCGGTTGAGTGAACTACACTGCAGGAAATTATGTTCTTCCTCTTGTTTTCCAGCAATATCTAAACTTTCTTAAAACAAGATACTTTTGACAGGAGAAACAAAATGACTTCAGATATAAAAGTCTTGTTTTCTGAAAAAATCTAATTTAATTTAAGAATGTTTAGACCAAAATTTGGTCGATGGCGGGAAAGCGTTGCTTCATAAATGACGGAAATTCTGTCAATGGCGGGAAAGCATTGCGTAAATAATGACGGAAAATTCTGTCGATGGCGGGAAAGCATTGCGTAAATAATGACGGAAAATTCTGTCGATGGCGGGAAAGCATTGCGTAAATAATGACGGAAAATTCTGTCGATGGCGGGAAAGCGTTGCTTCATAAATTACGGAAATTCTGTCGATGGCGGGAAAGCATTGCATAAATAATGACGGGAAATTCTGTCGATGGCGGGAAAGCATTGCGTAAATAATGACGGAAAATTCTGTCGATGGCGGGAAAGCATTGCGTAAATAATGACGGAAAATTCTGTCGATGGCGGGAAAGCATTGCGTAAATAATGACGGAAAATTCTGTCGATGGCGGGAAAGCATTGCGTAAATAATGACGGAAATTCTGTCAATGGCGGGAATGCATTGCGTAAATAATGACGGAAAATTCTGTCGATGGCGGGAAAGCATTGCTTCATAAATTACGGAAATTCTGTCGATGGCGGGAAAGCATTGCATAAATAATGACGGGAAATTCTGTCGATGGCGGGAAAGCATTGCGTAAATAATGACGGGAAATTCTGTCGATGGCGGGAAAGCATTGCGTAAATAATGACGGAAAATTCTGTCGATGGCGGGAAAGCATTGCGTCAATAATGACGGAAAATTCCGCATAAACTTTTTTTATATAATTTACATAAAAAATGTGTGATTATTTTCATTTACTTAATATCTTCAATAATTTCACTTCTCCAGTAAACGTATCTTGATTTAAGAATGTTTAGATATTTGTGCTGGAAAACGAGACTGAGGAAGAACATCATGTTTGCATGATGTGTGGTGTTGGATGTGATGTTTATAGTGATGTTCTCTCTCTGACAGGGGAAAACGGGCGATCCGGGCCCTCGAGGGCCTGCGGGGCCACCAGGACCTGAGGTGAGGGCCAGCACTCACGGAAACCTGTCGGATTGACTGGGATTGTGGGAACAACTAATGAACAAACGTCCAGTTGGAATTGAACATCTTCTATTTTGAAACCCCAGATATTCACTTGATGTTCCTCGTTATTTCGGGTTCATGCTG